>JBCEWC010002005.1:0-36940 GCA_038996855.1 Solanum aculeatissimum
GACTCCAAGGATACAGAGGAACATGTTCCACAGATTTGTAGCTGCTTTGCAATGAATAAATAGATGGTTGTTTACCTTTGCTTCTTGATTGCACATATAGCACCTTGAGCAAATCTGGAAACTTCTTCCTTGTAACACTTCATGTGTTAGGCAAACTTGTCTTAGCACCAACCAATAAAAGCTTTGCATATCAAGATTCAATACTTACCTATAACATTATATTTCAAATTTCAAAAAATAAGTTTAATTAAAGATCAACTATAATACTTATGAATAATATATCAAAATATAGTTAAATAACATAATCAAAACTAAGTCACAATTAAACCAAAAAAAGAAAGAAGTGATGACCCTTTGATTTTTTTCAGCAACTTCATTCGGCAACAATGTGGTTGTTTCGTTCAATTTTTCTATCAATTTTCAAACTGAAAGAGAAACATGAGAAAATTCAAAAAGGGGAGAATTCATTGTCAATTATTGATTATGTACAATTCATGATATATAATATTTAATGCTATTACTTAAAAGACATAAGGTAAGATGGAAAGCATGATGATAATGAATGCAAGAATATGACTTGAATCAAAATCAAAGTAAGAACTATCGACATGTCTTATAGTTATGTTGATGAGAGAAATCCTCATAACTCTTACCATATGTTCTTCTCTTACTATATATTTAAGGGTTTCTATATGGTAAGAGTTACGAAGATTTTATTGGGTATGTTGTTGTGTACTTGTGTTAATTTTTAAAATATATTTTTTTATTACCATATATTTTGGACTCTTTAATTATTAATTCTCCTAATCTCTTTAACCATATATTCTTCTCTTATAGTTTAGGACTCTTTAATTTTGAATATTATAATAATGTTTACATATATTTATTTTTTAGTTTATTTCTCTTTTTCATAAAAAACATTAAGAGGTCGTTTGGTAGAGTGTATTAAGAAAAATAATACATGCATTATCTTTGTGTATTACTTGTACCTTGTTTGGTACTCATTTTCAACCCATGTATAACTAATGCAAACATTAGTTATACACTCTATTGTGTATTAAGGAGTGCGTTACTAATACCATGGATTCTTAGGTATTAGTAATGCAATGCTTTTATGTATGTTTTAGCATGATTAAAGACCCAATTGTCCCTCAAATTCTTTTTTACATTTTTTCCACCATAAATGTGAAGGGTATTTTTGTAAATAATTTTTTAATGCAATGCATGTGTGATAAGAAGATGCCACCTAAACTTAAAGGTAAGTTTTACGGAATGATGATTAGATCATCTTTACTATATGAGGTGGAGTGCTGGCTAATAAAAAACTCACACGTTCAAAAGATGCTTAGGAATGAGATCATTCGGGGAAAGTTAGGGGTGAACTCTGTGGCAGACAAAATGAGAGAAGCAAGATTGCAATGGTTTTGGCACGTGTAGAGGAGTGCTGACTCTCCTGTTAGGAGGTGCGAAAGGTTGGATTTAGGGGTTACGCGGAGTGGTAAAGGTAGACTGAGAAAGTATTGGGGGGGAGGTGATTAGATAGGATATGTCGCAACTTCATATCACTGAGGACATGACCTTACATAGAAAGGAGTTAGGATAGAAGGTTAGACGGCTAGTAAGGGTAGGATGATGTCTGACCTTGTGATATAATAGATTAGTAGAAATAGTTGTGTCTTTATATATTGTGTTGTTATTGTCCGTCATTCATTTGTTACTTTTATTGTCTTTACAAATTATTATTTGCTTTTCATTTTAGTCGTTTGGTTTCATATCTAGTATTTTCTGTTTTTGGGATGATATTTTTGAGATGAGGGTTTTTCGGAAACAACAATGGTAAGGTCTGCGTACATTTTACCCCCCCTAGACCTCACTTGTGGGATTTTACCGGGTATGTTGTTGTTGTTGTAATGCATGTTATTTTTAATGCATCACACCAAACAATACAAAAATATTCTATGTATAATTAATGCAAGCATAACTAATACATGCATTACTAATGCAAACATTATTAATACACTCTATTTAGTATTATTCTTATACACTCTATTGAACGACCCCTCAGATTAAACTATATCAGTTTTGTGTATTCATTCAACCATTAGAGAATTACGTGTTGACATAAGAAAACTTTGTCATATAAAGTATTTTAAGGTACTTGTTATTACACATGCTAAGGAAATAAGAAAGTATCAATTATTTTAATTGTTTTTAATTTTTTTTTATTTCTCTTTTTTCATAAACACTATATTATTAGTTTTTTCTTGGCGGACAATACTCCATATATAACCAAAACTATTTTGCCTTATGTTATGCTTGAACCTCTTTTTAGTAAAATAAAAAACGTTAACATAGAATGAAGACCTAAACCTAATGGACTTTTAGATGCATTCATCTTTTTCGTAATCTAAATAGTGGTAAGATCTACATTTTACCCTCTCCGGACTCCACATGTGGGATTCCACTGGGTATGTTATTGTTGTTTTGTTAATAAATTTAATTATATAATAATTTGAGAAATATAGTAATAAGACGATATTGTCTAAACGAGTGTCTTTTAATGAAGGAAAAAAAGTTCAAATGACATTATTAAGGACCTTCGTGTGTGCTGAGGATATTTGATAATCAGTAAGTGAGTAGCTCGAGTGATTGGTTGTCTATACTTTGGGATAGATGTAGTGAGGGCTTTTAAAGGCTCTCACCACCATTGGTCTATTAGGAAAACCTTTATAGTTGTTCCAATGAGTCGCCTGCGGATAAGCTCAAATGTTCAGTCCAGGAGAAAACAATTGTGTTTCAATCTTGTCTCTTTCAGTGGAAGATGGTTTATTTTATAATCATTTTCTTGGTCATTTAAAGTTCTAAATGTGTTTAGTGAACAAATCTATTGAGATTTCTGCGAGTTGTGTGTATATGTAAATTCTGTTATGGTAAAAGCAGGGCAAAGTTTGTCCCTGCTGGAAATTTTATTCCATTACGTTCTAGGTGTAGGTGTGAAATAGAAATAGCCAAATTACTTTTTCATGGTTGACTCCATTACAACTTTTGAAGTGAAAAGGAACATGCTTTCTTGCTAAAGTTAAATCAACTAACGGTTAATGTTGGTGATGATATTGGTTCAAGTTGGAAAAAAAGAGAATCTGAGATGGAAGTTGGATGAGGTTATCTGGAAGTCTATTGTGTTTGAACATGAATTTCACTTGGGAAAAAAGTTGAAGCTGTGTGAGTGTGCAATTATTTCACTTGAAATACTCTTTAAATGAGTTTTTCAACTTCGGATTCTCTTTTTCAAGTTGATGCTGAAATAATGATATACTATGGCTAAACTGGTAGATTTGTATTAACTTGGTTTAATCACTTCTACAGTGAAATTTCAATATTGGTAAGACTTCTGATTTTGCTGGACTTCTAAGGAGCAGCTTTTTCCTATATGATACTTTGATGCTGCAATCTTCTATGTTGTGATGATTGACAGTTCAACTGTTAGGTTGTATTTGATGAAATTTTTAACTGCTCCCTTGGTTATGTTTGGTACTTTTGTTGCCACACAATCTGGGAACCTTGGTATTTTATTCTACTGGTAACTACATAGTTAGTATAATGTTGACTATATAGTTGGGATAAAGGTGACATGCCAATATTCCATAACATGATATTTATTGTTGCATTGCATCAAGTGTCAGATTCTTTATTTTCCTTGCGTAACTAAAGAGATCTTTCTGTTGTCTGCAGCCTGATACTTTTCCAAAATCACTTTGTGGTTATGTTGAAAGGGCTTTGGCTCGTTGCAAGGATGATACTCAAATGGTGGCATCCCAAGCTGTCATGAAGGAGGTATCTTAATGTATTTTGAGATTTTCTTTTGGCCCTTTTCCAGTTCTTGCCATGTAATGCATGCTGCATAGATATCATTCGAGACTTAATGAAGAATTTTCAGATTGTATCGAGATAATAATGCTTTTTAGCCTATGTAGCAAGGAGCAATTGAATAACTTCCAAGTTATGAATTGCTAGAGCTTAGAATGAAAGAGCCACTTATGTGGCTGAAAAAGATAAGTGGCGTCGATGATGATGTTGCCAGAAAATTAAAAAGAACTAAAATTAGAGACTTGTATATGCATTTTTATAGTATATTACATATGGGTTTAGAGCACTATATAGACATAACATTTCCCAAAAGAAGGGTTTTGAAGATGGATAAAACATGATATATTAGAGGTTTGACAGGCTGACTGATTCAGCTCAATGAAGACCATGGTTCCTTATACTTTATATACTGGAGTACAACCCTGCTAGATTGAAGTGCTCCCGGTGATATTTATATTCCGAGCCTCTGAGGGAACTATAGTGGATTTCTTAATGTTATCCGAGACCTTTTTTTATGTTTTCAATCGCTTCCTATATGAACATTTCACCCTTTGTTACTTGTCCCACTTCTTGGAGCTTTTCTTTTTACCTTTAATGTGTACCGAGAGCCTAATTATGCTGATTTTTTTTCGTCTGTAAGATGCATTTTCTCAATGGTGGACTTCTAGAAGGTGCTTCTGATATGAACATTATAGTAGTTCTATCTGATAGCAATCTGCTTTCTTTCACCATCCACATTCTGTTCATTTGTTTCTAGCTGACATTCATTACTTAAACTGTCGTGTTCAGTTCTGCTTCACAGCGTTGGATAATATAAAGTGGCAAAAAGTTAGTTATAGGTCCTGGTGAGGGCATGTCTTGTGTCTTCAACCTATGTTTGAACTTGTCAATCACATTATTCCAGCATTTTTGGGTTTTGTATCTTTGTGGCATCATAAATCGTGATGGCAAGTTTGAAGGGTAGAATAGGACACAGGGCACTGCCTTTTACCCCTATAGAGCTAGAGAAAACATCTGAAGAATTCATCTATGAACACCTAAAATTGAAATGCATAATTCAATCAATTAAATTCTTAGTTCTCCCTAGTCCCTCCTTGTGGAATTGTGTTTGCTGTTGTTGTTTTCCTAACCTGATTTACAAAAAAACTTCCTTCTTTTCTCTACCTTTTCTTTTGGGTAAGTATTTTTATTCCATCAATATATCACCAAGTAGGTATTGCCATACACAAAGCAAAAATTCAGCCTTCCCTATTTCACACATTTAGGGAGGTTGAATTCAAGTAAAGAGTTGACATCATACATATACATACATATAGTATGTCCAAAAAATATAATCCTGATTATACCTGCTGATAAGTAACTTCTTTGTATTCAATATGCAAGTGCGTTAAGATTTGAAATTTTTTTTGGCACTTGTAGGGATGTCTCTACTGTCGGAACCCTCTCCCTTCCTTAGTATATTTTGTATTAGCTACTCATGCAGCAGCCTAGTGCATTGGATAGATTGTAGTAATGAAGCAAACTGCTAACTTGAGTGTTGGGATTGTGTTGTGTATGAAGTTTGTGACCTACGATGATTTTTCTGCCTTAACTATTATTTTGCATCCCATCTGCGGAAGTGTTAGTGCTGATATTATTGAGTACGTTTGAGCTGTTTGCAACATAATGAGTCATAGTTGATTGAGTAATCTTTGATATACTTGCACTATAATGATATGGCGTTAATGATGCCTGGTTCTTTGCCTTGCCCCCTGTGTTACTCAAATATACCATAATCTGCAGATTATCACGAAGGCAACTGCTGATGGTACACTTCATACGAGAGACTGGGACACTGAGCCTCTTTTCCCCATGCCCAGTGCGGATGCAGATAAGGAGTAAGCTATCTCTACTTTGCCCAAAACTGATATGCAAACCTTGTGCATGCACATGCTGTGTGCTCACACAAACATCTAAATCTATACGATGCACACATGCGTGACTTACCAAAGTAGCTGTCTAGGGCATGAACGTCAATTACTGTATCTCATCTCTGCATTTGTACTTCATCTAGCATATGGTTGTTATCTTTTAGCTAATGCAAACTGAAAACATAATAGTTTTGTTCCTCCTTTTTCTCATTCATTTTTAATTTTGCTGAAGTATTTGTTTAACAGTTAAAAGCAAAACACTTCTGCTTATTTAGTGTAGTTTCCTGATTAGGAACATAATCATGATCATGAGCCTTTTTCCCTTTATGGTGATGAATTTGCTCTCATAGTTAGATATCTTTTACTCCCTCCGTTTCAAAAAGAATGACCTCCTTTCCTTTTTGGTCTATTTCAAAAAGAATGACAATTTCCTTTTTTGGCAAAATTTTAATATCAACTTTCCACGTGACATATTTAAGACCACAAGATTTAAAAACATTTGGTACATTTAACATAACTTTAATTTATGACCACAAGATTGAAAAGTCTTCATTATTTTCTTAATTTCCGTGCCAAATCAAATCAGGTCATTCTTTTTGAAACGGAGACAGTATCAAATTCAAGGATTATTTTGACTTCTTCCTTTTCTTTGTAGAAGAGGAATATTCTCAGCTCCAGTTTCTTCATCTCCAAAAAGTAAAAGAAGTCCGAGTAGGCGATACAAAAGTAGGTGGGAGCCTTTAGTAGAGGAGAAACCAGCTGGCCAACCTGCATCAGTCACTCCTGATGCTTCTAAGTATGTGAGTTGGAATAGACAGGTAATAGTTTTCTGCCTTTGAAGATAAAAGGTTTTACAGTTCTCTTTCTGTTTTTCACTAACTTCAGCCTCTTGCTTGAAAAGAAAAAACTAAAGAAGTGGTCTAGGTTGCTGAGTGGCTTATTTACCCGCACCAGGATTCTCCAGCTTCATGACTTGATTTTCTATCCTGGCTCCTTACCTGGTTTACTTATCCTGATTATTTTGTCCCCTTACCTTTTGGTGATTGATATATCTAAATGTGCATAGTATCAACCAAAAACTGTGTTCAATTCTATTAGTTCTCTATCATACTTTTATTGTGACAGAGATTGTAATGTCGTCTTAAATATATTTTCTTAGAATCCTCCATAATTCATGAAAAAAACTATTCTTTTATAGCTTGTTTGTCCAAGCTTCTAAAATCAACTTATTTTGAAAAATGCTTTTCAATAAAGTACTTTTAGTGAGAAGCAGTGTGTTTTGTCCAATAAATTTAAAGAACACTTCTGAGTAATAGTTAGTGTTTGGCAGAGCTTTCTAAAAGTGCTTCCAAGTGTTTTTTCCCCTCAAAGCAATTTGAAATTATTTTTTATCTAGCTTATGGAAAACAGCTTCTGCTACTCCCCAAAGCACTTATTTTCTCCCAAAAGCTTAGTCAAACACCTCGCTTATTGGAAAAACAGTGCACTTGTGGCCTCCCAAAAGCTTGCTCAAACAGGCTATTCGTCCTGTATCTTAGAGCATAATGGTATGATAACAGTGGAATCAACAGCGACAACTTTTAGGTTACGTAGCATATTATGTTTTTCTTAGCATGAACCAAAGCGGCTTCTTAGGCAAGATCATTTTGGATCTATTACTGTGTCAAGGGATGTTAGTTTTAGGTACTCAAGTGGAACTTTGTCCTGACCCCGCTAAGATTTTTTTCTGACTTGAGATTGGCACATCTGATACTGTTCTTTTTGGCTTAGTGCTACTTAAATCTTAAAACCTGGGGTGTTTTAATCTTTTGGCTTCCAGTCAGTTTGGCATATGATCAAATAAAATGTCTCTCATCTGAGTGATTGCATACAGTTTTCAGGTGGAAAGTCAGATAACAAGGTGAATGATTTGAGTCATGTGAAATTTTCTTTACCACAGCGGAAAACCCCCAAAACTGATGTCTTTAGACCAGCTAAGAGGCAGTGTGTTGGTGATGGAATGGATGCAGCAGATAACGGTGAAGCATCCAGTGATAGTGATAAGGAACGAAGTCAAGTAGCCTATAAATCTGCTGCAGGATCATCAGCAGATACACCAGAGGAAAGAAGGAGACGTGAAAATCGATCGAAGCGTTTTGAAAGAGGGCATGGAAGTCGCTTAGCTACTAATGATAATCGATCCAGAAATGGAGGAGCTGGAAATGTGTATGCAAGGAGGGCCAGTGCCTTGGTGCTTAGCAGAAACATTGAGGAAAATGGTAACTGTGCTGTTGAAGATATTGATTGGGATGCTCTTACTGTCAAAGGAACCTGCCAGGAAATTGAGAAACGCTACTTGCGTCTTACTTCTGCACCTGACCCTGCAACGGTAGTCTTGTTGATTCTTTCTGTTGTTACTTGAGATTCAATGGGAACACGTTATATCTATTGACAATTTTCACTTTGCATATTTTGATGATTTCTCAAAAGTAATTCTGCTTTTGCAGGTGAGACCAGAAGAAGTCTTGGAAAAAGCATTAAACATGGTTAAAAGTTCTCCAAAAAATTACCTTTACAAATGTGATCAGTTAAAATCAATACGGCAAGATCTTACGGTCCAACGCATACGTAACGAGTTAACAGTCAAGGTATGTTCTAATTTCATTATATAAAAATTTTATCATCACATACACCGGCAATTCTAGGATCTGAAGTTATTTTATGAAATGATTGACATGAACTTTCTTTACAGTAGATGTTATATTGTTTTTTTCCATATTAATATCTTCTTCACCTGCCTTCTGTTTAAGGTGTATGAAACACATGGTCGGTTGGCAATAGAAGTTGGGGACTTGTCGGAATATAATCAGGTATCTCCTTCCCATGGTGGAACTCTCAGAATTTGTCATAACTTCCTCAGAACCTTAATCTCTCTGTGAAGTTTCATGTATGCTGATGTGTTTGGAAGTACTTCCACGCAGTTTATATTTCAGTTGGACGCTTCTTTGTTTGAAAGTTATTGAATGCTGGATCCTTTTTGCAGTCAAGTTTCTGTACTAATTTATAGAATTTAGTTAAGAGTGAAATCCCTTACTGGGGCTTCCAATCCAGGAGTTTAAGTATATCAGGGTGAAATGTTTTTTTTGTGGACAAAAAATTATGCTGCCTTTTCCCATGGTTCCTATCCTTTTATACATCCACATTACTTGCAAGGAAAGTTTAGCTGGTAAAATGCGATATAATTGTTTGTTAGTCTTGCCATTATAGTTCTTACAGCCCTTTCAGGGTTGGCTGCTGGTATAAGAATGGTCCACTTTATGCAATAAATAAGTCTTTATTTTGAATTATGTGGACACATAAATGACATTTTGTCTCGGTTGGTGTTTACTACTAATTTTGGGTCACTCCTTCCTGGTGCTTTCATTGGTACCTTGGCATTGCTGGATTCGATGACTGCCCACATTTTTCCGGCTTCATCTATATCCTATTTCGTTTCTAGCTGCAGATTCTTTCTGCTAGCGTCCTACTTCCTTTGGTCTTTGTCAACACGCAAAGAAGCAGTGTGTTGTGAGCAATTAATTTATATTATTAGCTGCTTATGTATTTTGATTAAAGAAATTTAGATGCTCCCTACCTCTTCCCTAAAATTGTTTGGTTGTGGTGGAGAGTTTTGTTTTTGAACTATTATCTTGAATTGTTTTTAAATCTTTTCTTGTTTTAAATTAGTATGCATGCTGGCACAATTGCAATATTGAATTTCGTTGGAATCAAAGTTTTTTAGACATTTAGTAAGCAAATATGTAATTTGCTGCGATGACATCATTGGTTTATCTGCTTCAGTGTTACTCTTAGACTAACTATCTTAGTTGTGGTATATGCAGTGTCAGTCGCAGTTAAAAACTCTTTATGCTGAAGGAATCAAGGGATGCGATATGGAATTTGCTGCATACAATCTACTCTGTGTGCTTTTGCACTCTAGTAACAACAGAGATCTGCTATTAGCGTTGTCTAGGTCAGTCACCAACTTACTATACTGGTTTTCTTACGTTCTTTTTTGTGGAACTTTTGCAAGTCTTGTCGTGTTGCTTATTTCCGTGCTTCCATTCTACTCTGTCATTTGGTTCTCGATCATCCAGAGTGCTTTTTCTGTTCCTCTGGTTAGTCCTTTTTAGGCATCTGCAACTGCAATAGGGAAAGGAAAAAGGAAGAGGCAACCTTAAGGATGATTGTGAGGTTAAGTTTCAGCAGACAGATGTTGACAAATCCTCTATGGCTAGTTCCTTCCTGTTACTAATTAGCTGTGCAACAGGTTCAACCATTGTGGATCACCAACTCATAGGGTCTGCTAGTTATGACTTGTGAGTCCGCATGAACATTTTTAACAGGCCAGTTAGACTCGTGCATTTTAATTCCTGACTTCTATGCAAAACTTTATTAGGTTTTTAGTTTTGGCCTTAATATACACATAAACTTGTCAAAGTTTAAGACTAAATCAGAACAGCTAAGCTCGTACTTATTTTAGGAGTGTGTTCATTCTCCTGTTCATCATAATTTTTACACAAGTAAGAAAACCAAAAGAAAGAAGATAGAGACTTGAGGTGGGAAGGGATGGGTTTAGGGGGTGGTGGTAGTGAGTAAGTGAGTGAGGGGGAAGAAAGCAGAAGATAGAGAGTGTGAAGAGAAGATGGAAAGTTGCCTTTCAAATGACCCGGAGAAAAGAAATAAAGGCATCAAGTTATGTTGAAGTTGGATAGAAATCTCAAATGTCACAACTCACAATTTAGTCCATAATTCAAAGGAGTTCATTTTATATTGCAAAAGGTAACACGAGTGCCACAAAGAGAGTGAATTATAGGCTTTCTATGGTCTAATCCATTATTTTTGTCAAACTCATAGTGTATCTGGCTTAAATTTCCATACACCTTGGTGCTAGTAGCTTGAGAAAATCTGTTCAAAATATGGTTAATACATACTGGAAAACCCCCTCTTATCAAACTTTGAATGTTAACTATTTTGTTGTGCATTTTCCTTTTCCAGATTACCAACAGTGGCTAGACAGAATGATGCTGTTAAACATGCTCTGTCAGTTCGAGCAGCTGTGTCCTCTGGAAACTATGTTGCCTTCTTCAGATTATACAAGACAGCTCCTAATCTTAACATGTGTCTTATGGGTGTGTTTTGTTCTGAATGGTTGATATTTAGCTATTGCATATATTATGCTAAATTTGATGATGTAAACTTGTTCTTTGCAGATCTATATGCTGATAAAATGCGATATGCGGCTATTAGATGTATGTCTCGTTCAAATAGGCCTACTGTTCCGGTCACCTACATTGCCCAGGTTCTTGGCTTCACAAGTGTCTTATCAACAAATGAAGAAAGTGAGGACACAGATGGTGTGGAGGATTGTGTGGAATGGCTGAAAGCACATGGTGCATGCCTCACTGCCGATAATTCCGGAGAGATGCAGTTTGATGCAAAGGTGCGTTGCCTCCCGATTTATACATTAGTATTTAGTGCCATCCGCTCTACAGGTAGCATGGTAAGGATGTGTTGCTAGGTGACAACATAAAGAAATAGCAAACAAGAGAAATGCACAAAGAAAACAAGAACAGACTAAGACGAAGAGAGAAAGATAGGATCTTGGAATCAAATTGATAGAATTCGGCCACAATTAGCATATAAAAATAATTACATCCTATTCATGTAACAATTGATCCAAAGATATCAAATTTACAGGAGGAAGATACACCACCAGTAGAAACTCAAGGAGTTCTTCAAGAACTGATAAGGTCTCTATATAGAGCCTCACAAACATAGCATCCAAAACTAGGTAAAAACCGTACATTACTCAAACTTATACTACTTGCTAACCAATGCGCTTGGGGCAAGTCCAAGTACTTAAGATAATAGAAGTGCTACCATGAAAAAAGATGTTGTGGGCTTGTGGGTGGTGTGGAGCCATGCTCGATTCACCTAGAAACTCTAATGGTGGTCAAGTCTTGGTCAGCTCGTAGTTAACGCTGGTCTATCCATGGTTGATACTAGTCAAACTGGTCAACTCTATGTCACTTTGGTAAAGCCTTCTGGTCTTCTCAATGATGTAAGCTCGTGGTCATGCAGTCAATTTGGTACATGTCACGAGCTCGAACCATGTCAGCGCCTGGTAGTGGTGTTCGTGCTTCAGTTTTGGGTTGGTTTTCTTCTAAAAGGAAACCAAACCAATTAAGTCGGTTTTTCAGATGTTGGAATCAAACCACCAATTAAGTTGGATTTTTCATTGCTTTTGTTTTTGCCGGTCGGTTTGATTTTCTTGTCATTTTTTAAATACATGACAGTGTACTTCCAAGTACATATTAGATTGACTATATTCCAACATTTCCTTACCAAAAAATTACTCTTTAATGCAAGAATGAACTATATATGTATTCAAGTTATATAGGTAGCTTCTTCTAGAAATTGTATGTATTGTCCAAGAATTTAGCTATTTAAAAGGAACTCAATAAACTTCTTACATTGTGATTTACCCAAATATCTCGATGATGATTGAATTACACAATGATGAATAATCAAGGACTCATGAAGAAGTTATTTAAACATGGAATTAGATTCTTGGAATTATCAAAATAAAGACCACAACACGGACTAGAAAGTAAAGGTAAATAATTTGATTACTATGAAGCAGATACCTAGATTATGAACCAAGAATGCAAAAATATGTTGGTATTCCACATCGGTGGTATAAGGAGTCATTGGTCTCTTCCGTAGTCTTGGACACTACTCTGTCATGAGCTAGCTTTTGGGGCTGAGTTATGCCCAAGGTCCATTTAACATGATATCAGAGTAGGACCTATTCTAATTTGAGTTTGCAGATATAGGGCCTAATATTAAAATTGTCCATGCTCTACATGTCTAGCCCTGTGTGTGTGAGAAGAGTCCCACATCGAGGGTAAAAGGGATTGGTGGTCTCTTTATATGGCTTGGAGAGTCCTCACATCACGAGCTTACATTTGAATTTGAGTTAGACCCAAGGTCCATTTTGTTAATATGGTATCAGAGCCAGGTCCATCCCTATTCTTTGTTTTTGTTGTTTCGTCTTATATTGTCCACACTCCAAATGTCCAATTCTGGGCATGTGGTGTGGTGGATGATGGTTTTGGAGTCTCATGTAGGTGGGATAAGGGTCTATGATCTCCTTATATGATCTTGGGAAATCATTCCCTCGTGAGTTTAGCTTTTGGGGTTGAGTATGTACCGTAGAGTTTTAAAAATGTGTATAAAAATACACACATTATAATTTTTAACTAGGTATTTATATAGTCAATTTGATTCAGTTATTTATTCCTTAAAACCAAAACCAAACCAATTTTTGTAGTTTTTCTAAATTAAAAACCAATATGAAACCAAAACAACACCTTTATCTTTGGTTTTGCTGTTTTCAGTGAACAGCCCTAGTACCTGGTATTTATGTGTAACGTAGAGGGATTTGCTCATACTTTGCTGAGTTTCGAATTTGTGGCCCAACTGGGTTTGGGCCAGCTTACACACTGGGGATTTCTCGGTTATAAAATAAAAAAAGAATCCGAAACACCCAAGGATCACTTGTAGCTGGTTCATGGAGTTCAGGTTCCTTTCTTTTTTCTGTTGGAGACTAGCAATATGAATAAGAATTCTTCTGCAGTGTTTATACCTAGGGATTGTGCTTCGTTCTTCAGATAACATTCTCTTGATTGTTTTTACTTCATGAGCTCGATTTTCCTTGTGTCATTCCCAATTAAGTATAAATGGGGTTTCAAATGTCTTATTCTTCTGTTCCTCTTAATCTGCTATTCAAGAACCATGCTTCTCAACGATTATCTAGAGTCATATTTCTTTCTTAATGGGCTGGATGCTTTTAGCAACTGTTTATATCAGATCTCTGATGATCAGGGGATGTTATATTAGCACCCTAATTTGGTCCAAGCTTTTTTGGTTTCTCTTTTTTGTTTTCTTCCATGAAATGCTATACGCTGACAGTTCATTTGTTCCTAAATGCGCAGGCATCTGTGTCAACTCTCTATATGCCAGAACCTGAAGATGCTGTAGCACATGGAGATGCCAGTCTCGCTGTTAATGATTTTTTGACCCGAAATCTGGTATAGGAACCTCATTCATTTTGCTGATAATGGTAGGTGATCCAGTGTTAGGACAATGCTTCTGCTCCAGATACAAGGGGAAAGTAAATCCAGTTCAGGGTATTCATACTGGAACTCGACAAGGTTCATTTGATGAACAACAATTCAAGAGTCGGATAATTGTAAAATGTGTACTGCAATCAGCTGTTTCTACTAGTGTGGGGGGTTTATGTGTAATGGCTCAATCCCGCGGTTTAATCTCTGATTCGGGAATTCTTGATTCTTTTAGAGACAGCAATATACATAGAGATAGAGGGACCATAATCACAAGCAACAGCAACCTGTACTGTAGTTTGGATCCAGTGTTGATGTATATTTGCTTTCCTAGTCTGCAGTTGTAAGATGGGTGATTGAAAATTCGCCGATTTTGCTGATCCGACATGTTAGGATTCAACAAAGCTTAATAATACCTCAAATGTTTTTCATGCCTTTTTCTGTTTTCAGTTCTTACATTTACATTCTTCATATTTGCTTTACTGGAAAAGGCGAAGTAAATAGTGTGATTGAGTGATATTGAAGGAACCAACCATCGCGACGTGTGGTGGGATGCTTCGATATCTCCTCTTTTTTAACTAGAGGTCGTAGGTTCGAGCACTGTGAATGGATACTTTTTTGGTAGGGAGCACTTTACCCTTTTAACGGGTTGGTTAAGTGCAATTGGCTAGTGGCTCGACTAATCTAGATTCGTAATTGGTAGGTTAAGTGGATATGGATTTAGGTGTATCAACATACTTGCACCTTTTGATTCATTAGTTAGATTTGGTCACCAAGTCACTTACTTTACCTGAAAATGGTTTTAAGATGTGTATGAATTGAGATAAACTTGGGACAGACTAAAAAGGAACGGTACCACATAAAATAGGACAGAGAGAGCGCTTTCATTCGTAAAGTTTGTGGAAATTGTTGATTAATAGTAATTTGTTCAAATTCGAGACAAACAACAATAAGAATAATCAGACTTGTTAGAGGAGCGGATGTACAAATAAAGAATCTGTTTTGACATGAAACATGACTATTTGCACATGGCCAAAAACCAAATAAATCCACAAATCAAAAGTGAAAATCCTCAAAAGTTTCTCTAGTAAATCAAATGTTCCAACATGATCAACCAAACCAAAACTATGAACAGTTGCAGCAGGGGATGCTGCACCAATAAGAGGTGAGAAATTTCGACAGATGAATTATAGTAATTTGTTCCAACTCGAGACATAAAACAACGATAGGGTCAACAAGACTTGCCAGAGAAGTCGATATACAAACAAATAATCTACTTTGATCATAAAAATACTAATGACAAAAAGCCAAGAATTACAAGTACAATAGACTCCAATCCAACATGAATACTAGACAAAGCAAAACTAGGAACAAATGATGGATTTTTGCTCTTTGAAGAAGGGGCAAAAGAAGGCCTTCCCTCTGCTGGTGCAGCAGCAGGGGATTCTGCTGCAACATTTTCATTTTCTACATTTACATGAAGTTTCATTCCTCCAAGACAATGTAACCTATTACCACAAACAAAGTATCTGTCTCCTGACTTTGTCAATGTGATGTTTGTGTTGCCATTTTTACTCGAATCGAGCACGTTGCTCGTGTTGCACCCCGCGAAATTCTCCTTCGTTACCTCGGACACACTATGGGACGTTGAATATTGGAACACTGCGAAAAAAATAAGTATAATCGATGAAATTAAGATTGAATGAGAGTTTTGATATCGTCTGATTCTGAAAGAGTTTATGTTTTGTGCACAGATGGAAAAGAAGGGTTCAAATTTACTCTTTTATTGTACGAGATATTACTATTTTTAGGGTTATTCATATCCTTGTTGTTAGCAAATCGTCTCGTATTGATATCATTTAATTATGAAAGAGTTTATGTTTTGTGAACTGATGGAAAAGAAGAGTTCAAATTTACTCTTCTATTGTACGAGATATTACTATTTTTAGGGTTAATCATATCCTTGTTGTTAGCAAATCGTCTCGTATTGATATCATTTAATTCTGAAAGAGTTTATGTTTTGTGAACTGATGGAAAAGAAGGGTTCAAATTTACTCTTCTATTAGCAAATCGTCTCGTATTTGCACTTGACTTTAACGAAGTTCAAACGTGGATTTGACGGATTCCACGTGGCGGAATAATTTGAAAGAAAAGGTCCAATTTGCCCTCTACTTTTTTTTAATGTTCTAAAGTTACCTCTATTATACTTCATGTTGGAACTCCGTTATAGTCAAGGGCAAACATGAGATGATTTACTACCATATACCAGTAATATTATAAACAATCTTAAAATTAAGATATTTCGTAGAGTGGAAGGGTATTTTTTCAAATCCTTTTCTCAAGAACTTTTACGCTATCAAGTCAGGTTGACCTACGACAACAAATAAATTACTGTATCAAGCTTGATGTAAAATAACCTAAAATAGTATAATAACCTATTATTACCGGTTAAATTATGCTGATAGTATATTTTTCTTTAAAATTTTTTTATCGGTGTGTATAACTTAAACTGATATTAAAATAGTACGATCGATGATACTTACCGAGTACATCTCCAATCTTGAATTTCTTTCCTACTAACCATGTATCAAGATCAGTACTAATATCCCAGCCAGAATTATCACCCACAATGTAATTAGTAGCTGAACTTGAACATATAATTACACTAATTACAATCAAAACTACAAAAATTATAAGAGGTTTTTCCATAATTGTATTATTATTTTTTTAATTATGACAAGAAAGATGATAAATGGGACATATATATTATAGGTGAACTTATGATTAGATTACCTAACTAATAACTACATAAAGATAAAAAACTTATTTTGTTGAAAATGGTTATGATCATTGTGATGTGTTTTTGTCTTTTTGGTTTCCTATCTGGTGTCTGATATTCGTATTAGGGTCAGATTAAATTTGAATTTACGATGAAAAATTTTATATTAGAGGGTAAAACGCTATCCAATGAAGATGATTTGGTATGAGAGAGCTCGAATCTGAGACTTCTCATTAAGTATGAATTGTGTTATGGATTAATAATGTAGATTATTCTAAGTTATTATTAATTATGATTGAGTGGTTGAGAATAGATGAAATATTTGGAAGGGTAGTTTAACACCTAATTAACTAGATCTAATTTTTAGTATTATAAATATTTAGCTTCTTATTACTAGATTTTATTATTATTATTATTATTATTTAATTTTTTTTGCATTTTGTATTAAAGTTTATGATAAGACTAAAAGACTCTTATTAATCCTACATCATAAAATGTGCCCAAAATAATTAAAATTTGATTTAATTATATAGTATTGCATACAATTTTTTTCTTTCATGAAACATATGTTTAAGTCTTGTCTATTATTATACATTATCGAATAGAAAGGTCATAACTGGTAAAGTTGATGTCATGTAATCTGGAAGTTACGAGTTTAAGCGTTGGAAACAGTCTCTGGAAGAAATGCAACGTAAGTTGCGTACATAGGCCCTTGTAGTCGAACTCTTCTTCCCCGGACCCTACGCATAGCAAGAGCTTTAGTGCATTGAGTTTACCCTTTTGTTTCCTGGCTTTTATTGAGTTACAAATAGAGTTTGAAAAAGTCTAAAAAACATACCTCATTCTACCAGAAACCGAGTTATAATAATAACCCGATACTATTTACATAAAATTCTGCGTACGCTACCATCTTCAATCATGAGCGGAAACCAACAAAAAACCAAAATCATTGCATGTGTTACCAACCTGGAAATATTTCTTGTTTGGGATGTTTGGATCAAACTATGGATGACAATGAGATTTTTCGACCAAAGTATTAATTAATAATATTTTTATTCAGTTTCACAAAATTTAAGGACATTTTAAATAATTTTTCATTTAATAAAAGATACTTGTGAATATGCTTTAAAGTTTGCTCATAAATCACATTCGTCAAATTCGATTTATACGATTTCATGTTTCACATTGGTAAATTCATTTTTTTTTTTGAATTCCTAATAAAAAAATTATTGTTTATTGATGTATTGATTTTTGCACTTGCCTTCTATCAAATTATTAATATTGCACATTACTAGACTTTCAAAATTTTTTTTGGCTTTATTTGAAATTCGAAAATCAAATAAAATTAATATTTGATGTGAATTCGAACATAAAATTTTAAAAAAATTTAAAATTAAATCAAGATTATTGCATATGTTACCAGCCTGGAAATATTCTTTTTTGGGATGTTGGGATATAGTGTAGACAATAAATAGATATATCACAAAATAATTTTTTTTGAAACATATAAATAAATGCACAATAAAATACAAAGAATAATGAAAATTTTGGTATGTGATGAAAACAAAAAAAGTTATTTATATAAAAATTCTACAAGTTCCAAACTCTTTTTTTTTTTCCGATTTTCCACCTAGTGTTCGATACTCACATTAGAGCTTAATGAATTAGTGATAAATTGTCAAAAATTTCTATCAACTACAAGCAATTTAACGGTAAAGTTCATAGCTTATTATTTTTCTTTTTCTTTTAGTGATTTACATGTTAAATATGATATAAGATTTGATTTTTTTTTTAAAGTTATTAACAGTTTGGTTACCTACATGGTTCAAGCAAAGCAACTTTATTTTTCTTGTCTTGATTTCAATTCCAACTACTTTGCACCAAACTTAATTTGACATAATAATAATAATTTAATCAAATTTTCGAAATAAATAAATAAACATATTTGTTAAAAAAATAAATAAATAATTTCCACCAAAGAGACACTTAATTCATTGGTTTAAATTCAAACACAACCCTAATTAGCGCGAAAACAAACCTATATATAGTGTTTCAAGCTTGAACTCGATCTGTTTTTAAATTCTAAACTCGACTTTGAAACAATAAACGATTAATTAGACTGTCAAAAAAGAATATTACATTTATTCAGTTACAATAAAAGAGTACGTACTTCAAGTGAAAAAAGAAAAACACAAAAAAAAGATTAAAGATAAACATCTCCTTGTTTACAATTCAAACACAAGTCAACTTCTTGATTCTCCTCTAACTGATCGCTCATTTGTATTCAACTTCTGAATCCATCTCTGACTGATTCACGAGTTGTAGTTGCATCGATCATCGTCTCTTGTTTTTACTTCCAAGCAACAAGCTAAAGTAAAACAAAACCCTAAAGAAAAACCCCCATGCAATAGTAATCCATAAACAATTCCACTTACTTAAATCAGTAATCCCTTGTTGAACCAATATGTCAGCCCCAGTAGTCACACATGTTGAACTAGAAATTTTGACATTCAATGTGTTACTCATTGTGCTCAACAATTTTTCTTTCAATGCATTAGGGACATTTCCAAGTGGTGAATTATCAAACATTTGAATCCCTTTGACAAAACATTTTGTAGGATCATCGAATTCGTTTTGTAACACAGCTTCGTAAGGATATTTCACCAGGGATAGGTAGTGAAACCAGATCCAGTAAGGTGGGATGCGATCACGATTCATGAAGAAACCTGAGAAGAGGAGGAAATAGGCTAGGATCGCGACCACGATGGTGTAACCTAACATGACACTTGGAACTACACCGGAGAGGAAGGTGACAAATGAGTTCCCAGCCCAGAAGGAGGCTAGAATTATCGCGAAATAGAATAAAAAACCCGAAAATCCACCATCAAGCCCCACCGCCCAAAAAGTTATGGCAGCAAATGCAAATGAAAGAAAGATCAATGCTGGCAAAGAAACTATAGAATGTGATAGACAATAAGAAGATCTTCTATAAGCATTATAAGCTGTTTCCCTCATGAAAATGTACCTTTCTTGGAGAAAAACGGGCAAGGCATCCGCGCAAGTATAGAAGGTTGTGGACATCGCGAAGGCAAAGAAGCCTAGCCTTTCTTGAACCCCTTTAGGGGAATCATCAAGTTGCCAAAACATGGTAGCTAGGATGAACCCCGTGACCACGATTGCCCCTAGACGAATGCCAAACAACTCAGGCACCCTCCAAGAATTCGTAAATGATCTCTTTGACAACACAAGCATCTCGATCCAAAATGGATTCGCGTAAGTAGGAACCATAGAAGCAGGACTAGTATGAATATCACTTGTTGTACCCGAAACCAATTTCCCTCTTGAAATACTCGCGCTAATCGCTTCCTTCAATGACAATCCATGAGTAGGTGTTACTATTTCGGGATTTTGATTACTCCTTTTAGTATTTTGCCATGTTTTGTTGAACTCAACCAAGCTTTTAGTCCCTCCTGGGGACCCTTCTAGCTCGCGAATCAAGTCCAGAGCAAACTCTGTCCGATTTTCAGAGTCTGGTATAGGGTGACCAAAATCAGCAAAGAAATGTGGAAGGCTCATTGGCGACCCACTATAAACCGTTTGCCCACGAGACAAAAAGAGCATCCGATCCAATAACCCGAGAATTCGATAACTTGGTTGATGAATTGACATGATAACAATACTTCCACTTTGAGCTATTCGTTGAAGAACTTTCACCACCATGTATGCACTTGTCGAATCAAGACCTGAAGTTGGTTCGTCGAGAAACAGGATAATCGGGTCATGAATGATATCAATTCCAATGGAAACACGTCGTCTTTCACCACCAGAAACCCCACGATGACCCTGTGAAATAGTAAATTTAAACGTTAGTAAATTCTAAAAAACGAAGCCAAATATACAAACAACATACTCAGTGGGTACGCAGATCTTATCATAGAGATAGAGAGACTGTTCAAAAATATGATACGTACCTCATCACCAATGATAGTTTTTGCAGCATTTCGAAGTCCTAATTGATCAATCAAAGCTTGTACTCTCATTTTCTTCTTTGATTTTGTCAGCGTACGAGGCAATCTAAATTCAGCAGCAAACATTAACGTCTCTTCAACTGTCAGCATTGGGTATAAAAGATCATCTTGCATTACGTATGCTGAGATAACTTTCAATAATCTAGAATCAAGTGGCTCTCCGTTCAGCGTAATCGTTCCTTTCAAGCTCTCCTTCGCGATCCTGTTCGCGAGGCCATCGATCAGGGTCGATTTCCCCGACCCTGACGCACCCAGGACGGCGACAATCTCGCCGTCCCTGGCCTCGCCGGAGATGTTGTTCAAGAGAACTTTCGTCCTCGTGAACAGGTTTTCTCCGGCGACTGGATCACCAGAAACAGGATCACCGGTGGTGGCACCGGTGATCGGTCGCCGGAGTATCGACGGAAAAGTTATTTTCCGGCGGACTTTTACGCTGTAGGTGAGGTTGTTGAAGGAGAGTATAAAAGGAAGAGAGTGAGATGATATGCTTTGAGTATCACTCATATCGAGAATCCGGTGTACCGGAGTTTCATCGCCGGTGACTTCTTTTCTCACATCTCCCACGCGCTTTAGCATTTGTCCTAAAGTAGGTGAAGAGTACGCGCTCGCTTGTACATTTTCTCCCCCATGCAACATATTCTCCGCTACTATCCTCGACATCCGTGATCGAACACTGACAGTATAAAAAAATTTTTCACGTAATTTAATGTTATCAGATGATCGACTAAACTACGATTTTGGTGTATGTTTATAGAGGGAACATTAGAACAATTGGCAAGAGATGAGATGAATTTTGTGGGAATTTATGGTAATGTGATTGATATATAGTGTTTTTTTTTTTTTTTGAGAATTATGTAGTAGATTAAAAGTAGGTAAGCAAATTGTGTGTGAAAAAAAGACTCAAATAGATTGTCCAAAACAATTATCAAAGTCCCCACAACTAATAAAACTCTTTGTATTTCTCTTCAAGAAAAGCAAATGAGTTGGAATATATATAGACCAAGATTTATGATCTTGATATATAATTTAATTAATGATCATAATATATATTTAATTCTTATAGGTCATGGGGGGCGGGGTAGGGGTAGCTTTTAAGAGAAGAATATCATAATTTTTGACTATTATATTTGGTCCATAATAATTATATGTTTTTCTTTTTAAAGATTTTTGTGTTCTTTAAGAAAAATATTTAATAATATTAATCATAAATATATATATATATATTTGTCTAAATTAGTTATCTTTATCTTTCATTTGATTACCTTTCCACTAATTGAACATGGTAGATTTGTAGAAATATCATAAATTTTGACTATATTTGATCCATATTATATGTTTTTCTTTTTAAAGATTTTTGTGCTCTTTAAGTTTTTTTTTTTTTTTTTTTTTACAAATATTCAATTTATCACAATGATTAATATTAAGAATTTATTTATTTATATATATATATATAACTAGGATTATTTGATATACAAAACAACAACAATATATACAGTGAAAATCCCACAAGTGAGGTATGAGAAAGAAAAAATGTACGCAAACCTTATCACTACTTCATAGAGATAGATCAGTTGTTTCCAAAAGGCCATTATCTCAAAAAAAATCATCCCAAAAGCAGAAAATATTAGATATGGAACGATTAAAATGGACAACAAATGAAAATATACAGTGACAATAAAAATAACAAAATATATTTGTTATTTATATATAACTAATTATTATAAATATTACTAATTAAAGCAATAATGATTATACATGTTGGGTGGGTGGGTGGGTGGGGTTGGGGGGGGGGGGTTGTCCCAAAATTTGTTTATAATTGAATTGTGGCAAGGGGAATAGAGTTGAAATAAGTAGTAAGGTGACCTAAATCTCCTAATTCTTTACATCTACAAGTTTGGGTTACCCCCACCCCACCCCCAACATGGTGGGGTGGGGTATACGACACGTGGCAGGATGTAATTGGAGGAAGTTTGGCCAAAATAACACAAAATGATGGAAGTAGGTATGGATGGGTTATCTACTGTTTTGCCAAAATGTAGTTATTGGTGGAAAAATGAGGCATGATGAATTAATGAAGATGATCTCATACTATATGTTATATAAATAAATAAATATTTGGATATTTAATTATTCTCATGAAATCTTTACTTTACCTTACTATATTAAAATATGGCCATTGAAGTTAAATATTTAAAAAAAAATATTTATGACGATAGTGTTCATGTCAGTTTATATATGTATATCTGATTACTATTTCAAATGTACTTGCTTTTTTCATACATAAGTATTGAACGATAATATCTATCAAAGTTTGTAGTTTGTGTGATCAAGCTTTAATAATCAAAGTTTGTATTTCTATTAAGAACGTTAAAAAATAATGTATAGTTAACCAAAATGCTTATATCAAATTTAATGCTCCAAAACTTTGGGGAAAAACAATATCTATGGTATGCAAGTAAGGGCGGATTTAGAGAATTGGTTACGAGTTAACATAAACGTAGTAATTTTTGTTTAAATTTTATACACATTAAGAAATCAACTAAATATTGATCACTATTCAAATATGAATCCAATTATTATAATATTAATCTGAAATCGATCAAGAAATCTTTAAGTTTCAAATTTTGAATCCATCTTGAGTTTGTTTGTCGGAAATAATCTTGTGAAGTAGGAGTAAGATTGCGTAGTGCGTACACATTATCCTTTCCAGACCCCATTTCCTTCGTACATATCGTTAAAAACAATATCATATTCGCGTTCACTTTATTTGACTTTCTTAGTACATATCCTTTACAACTTAATTTGTACATGCATGTTTATTAATTGGACCAATATGTTTCATAATTATTTGAAATTTTACAAAGAAACATGTGAACCCCATGTTTTAATAAATGTTTCAATCACAAAATACTTTTTTCTTTAAACTATAGTCTTCAATTAATTGATATATATATATATATATATGACATCTTTTTTAGATAAATTTTTGATATACAAGTGCATCAAATTGGAATAAATTTTAATGTAAAATAATGGATTAATACATTTTTGTTGAGGAATTTTCGTATATAGCCATTTAAAAATATCTTAATTACACTCCATAGCAATAGTTTGGGTAATTAATTACATTTCGTAACTATAGTTATAGCATCGTTTGTATATATAATTCGCGCATCATTTGTATACACTTGTATAATTAACTGTATATTTCGCTATACAATTCATGCACAACGTTTGTATAATTTGTTATACAATTCACAGTGTTTGTATATCTTGCTATACAATTTGATTCGTGCACATATTTTACAAATCACACGAATTACGCAAAACTCAAACTGTAATTACAACTAGATGTTTGTTGTGAGCCGTAACTAATTCAAACTATAATTATGTTAGCTAATTAACTAGTATATATTTGCTTATCTGCATAATTTTTTTAATTTTTTTTTTAAATTTCAAGTTTTTGAATATAAATATCTGAATTTTAAGTTTTTAATTTGGCTAAAAAACATAGTAGAAAGATTGAAGATCTTTTTGTTGCTATATATATAAATATTGTTGAAGTCATGAAAGGTAGTTAGGTATATTACAGATGAACCCAACTGTTAGCTAACTTCCATTTTTATTTTCTAAAAATTTCAAATTATTAATTTTAATTCAAATTATTATTACGTGATCAAAGACGGATTCAGAGTATTGATATCGAATTTATCTAAAAATATAATAGTTTTAACGCGAAACGTATAATGTATGTGAAGTCATTCACTAAGATTACAAAAAATAATGAGCTCATAGAGGCACACAGATTCGAGATTTGAAAATTATATTAAGAAACTCACTCCTCAATCAATATTAGAAATATGTGCTTTTTTTAACTGCGAATTAATTAAAAATTTGTGTTGTAGGTCTCAAGTTCGAAATCCCTTGCCAGCGAAAGTAGTGGACCAAATTTGCCTTCTGGGGCGAGCTCGTTGCACCGGGCTTGCATAGTGCGGGTTACCTCTCTTGTGTGGTTTGCGAACTATTGCATAGGAGTGAGAATTTACCCTATGCGCACCCAAAGGGTAGCGATTGCTGGTTCTCCTTATCATAAAAGAAAATATAATTTTTCACCACGTTTCTATAAACCAACTTAATGTCTGGAAATGAAGTCTCAATGAACGAGGAATAACTACTAAATATTTTTTCTTTTCTCAATGATTCAATCAGAATAGCCAATGAACAATTCTTAGTGGGAAAATAGTAAGTGACTATAGATTTTGAATAAAAATTATTGAATTCACGTGAAACAGTAAGCTGACGTCTATATCGACCTTTACAATAACTACAACAATAATAACATATCCAGTGAAATTCCACAAGTAGGATTTAGAGAGGGTAAAATTTACGCAGACCTTATTACTACCTTATAGAGATAGAGAAGTTATTTCTGAAAGACCCTCGTCTTAATCACTACATCGGTCTTTGTGAGCACATAGTTTTAAAAATACAATAATATTACAATATTGAAATTTTATTTTATAATAAATTTATAAAATTAATTTATTTTTTTTGGTTGTTGTGTGTTTAAATGCAATAAATGAAGCCAACCCTATTTTATCACCGTCACCTATAGAAAAAAAGTCAAAAATAGTTAAATAAAATTAGATCATTTTTGAATTATATATATATATTCCACTATACAATAAAAAGTCTTACATCAAAATTCAAACTCCAAACACATGCATGGAGTGGCTATTTTGGATAAATATTGGATTTAATGAGTTATTATTATAGTTATATAGGTGTAAATATCGGAGATTCAAAATATAAAGAAAGAAAAACGAAACAATGCTTATATTAGAGGTCCATTCAATATAGTATTTACTATATATTTATAAAAATATTTTTGATCTTATATATGTTGTGTTATTTTCTTGTTAAAGAGATTCAAATGAACTCGTTTGCATTAGTGGTAGAGCCGCATTAGAATTAGGGGGTTCGGGATGACAGATTATACTATTTATATATGGTAAAAATAATTTTTCATGTATATATAATAGATGTCGAACTTCTTTCGATTAGTTCGTGTGTCAACTTCTTAAAATTTTAAACCCCCTTAATGAAAATTTTGGTTCCGCCACTGATTTGCATGCACTAGCTATGTCGATACAGAAGAAAGTATGAGTGACGGAGTTAGGCTTTTTATTAAAAGTTTCAAAGTATGAAAAAATAAACACATAGAGAAGTTAAAGATTGAACATATACTATATTACAATATATTCCTATTTTTTAAAAATTATATATAAATAATTTAGTGTGTAATTTTCTTGTTAAAGAGATTCAAATGAACTCGTTTGCATGCACTAGCTCTGTCGATACAAAAGAATATATGTGCGACGGAGTTAAGATTTTTACTAAAAAGTTTGGAATATGAAAAGTAAACACACGAAGACGTCAAAGAAGATTGAACATCTATTGCATTACTATATATTCATTAAAAAAAAATTAATTATATATATTGTGTAATTTTCTTGTTAAAGAGATTCAAATGAACCCATTTGCATGCACTAACTCTATCGATACAGAAGAATGCATGAGCGACGAAGTTAGGATTTTTACTAAAAAGTTCGGAATATGAAAAGTAAACACACGAAGACGTCAAAAAAGATTGATAATCTACTATATTACTATATATTCATAAAAATAATAATTTTAATTATATATAAATAATATAATTTTCTCAACAAAATAGTTTTTGGTTAAAGGTCTTGTGAAAATAATTGGATTCTCATCCTTTATATTGACCAATAATAATTAAGTCGGCTTTTGTTAATTACACATGATAATTTCTTATGAAATATATTTTATCACATTTAAAATTTCATAATATAAAACCAAAATTGACCAAATTATTTTCCTCTAAATTTTCATTTATTCATAAGACATTTTTTCAAAATAGAAAAGTCTCCTTTAGTTATCGTGAAAATTAATAATCTAATAAATTAAAGCTTAATCTATATGTGGAAAATTCATGAAAATAAATTAAATAAAAACAAACTATTTACATGCATTATGAAGCGTAATAACAAAATAGAATCGAACCTCTTTATAATAGTTATTATTTATAATAATATTTTATGATGATGATGATGTTGAAATTATTTTTCACGTTATATTATATATTTTTTATAATAATAAAAAATATATTCAAAGAAATGATGCTTAATTTATTAGTCAAATTTATGGCGTCTTCATGCAAGAGACAGTTAGCAAGTTGATTTTTGAGTTTGATTTCAATTTATTTCAAATGTAATTTTTATTTTAAAATATTAAATTAATTTAATCTAATTTAAATTTGAAAATTAATCAAATTGACTCTCAAAATGCAATATGACAACTAAAAAACGAATTAATATTAAATCATTTCTAAAAGAAAATGTGTGCAAAGAAATCTGATTTCCCAAAAACATTATGAATTTACGTGCCTCATAATTAATAAATGTATAAAATGCTATTGTAAAATAAAAAAATAAAAAAATAACAATGTAAGCTTAAACTAAAATATATATAACTACGAGATTGCAAAGTATATTGTGTTGGACCAACGAGGATCATGTGGAGTGGTAAGTATTTCTTCACCCTTAACTAATATTTTGAGTTTGAGCTTGAGTACAAGATCATCTTTGTTAGAGAGTGTCTTACTCTCCAATGTGGGACATTCTGACGCGTTTCATGAACTGTCTGCTTTTAACTAAAAGCTCACATGACATTGTGACTTTTTGCAAAAAGAAGTTTATCAGAATTCTTTCGTCGAAAACTTGTATTATATATATAAAGATTTTTTTTTGTGTGTGCGCACATGCGCTCATATATAGTAGCTGTCACTAATATGTACAATAAATTTATTTAAAATTTGTAAGTTGTATTATCTAGAATTCAGAGCATTCATAAATTTAATTACCCCGAAACTGAATTTCTTCTTGTAACCCCTTTTGTATTAACTTCTCTCTTGAGTCGAGAATTTATCGTATTTCACACAGAAATCAGATAAAATTGCATATATTTTATCACTCCCAAACTCTACTTATATAATAATATTATTGCGGCGACTTCTCAAACAAGGGTTATATGTATATTCCCCTCAAGTTAGCAAGAAAATTAGTATAAATAAATAAATAAAAGTAGGTTATACACTATAGTACGAAAGTTTATGTCACACGTTGGAATTCAAGAAAAAATTCAACCAAAAAATAACAAACTTTTTATATGTATTATGAAACGTAACAAAAAAGTATTGGCCAAATTTTTTTGTCTTTTTTTTCATGCATGGGATACATGTTACCAAGTTGCTTTTTCTTTTTTGAATTTTGACTTTTAATATTTTATTTAAGATGTTTAAACACGAAAGGTGCTAAATGTGGAAAATCAAAATCAAGAAATAAAACTTGTTGAACAATTTTGGTAGTAGTACTCATTTTTAGTTTATTACTCAATTGGGTTTCACTAGAAGGTATGGATCATGGTACAAAAGAAAGTGCAATTATATATAAGATTTTCTAGAAATTGAATGTGAGTGGAGGACTTATGAAACTGTTCGTAATGAGTCCGCTAATAGTTTCAATAGGCTTGATATGCATTTAATGGTGTTTAGGGGTATTTATGGGTGACAGAACATGAATTAGGTGATTTTCATAGTTTGATTTTTGAGTTGCCAGGGTTGTGGGCTCATTTTTCTTGAAAAAATTGGAGTCCGGTAACAGTTTCAGTAGGGCTTACATTCATATAATGATGTTTAGGAGAATTTTATGGGCAACTGAACATGAATCATGCAATTTTTTCAAATTTTTATGGGTGTTAGACTACGAATTTTTGAGGTGTCGGGGCTTCGGGCCATTTTTTCCAAAAAACTTTACGAAACCAACTGTAACGAGTCTATTAATAATTTAAGTTGGCACGGCGTATAAAAAACTTTCGGTAGTTTTTCAAGGGTGTTAGCTCACGATTTCTGGCGTTGTCCGAGGCTCGAGGCCAACTTTCTCGAAAAATTATACCGAGGAGCCCGTTATGTGCCCGGCAAGAGCCCCAGGTGGCCCGACGGGGTTGGAGATCGTCTGGTAGGATTTTATGGGCCAAGGAATAGGAAACATGCAATTTAAATAATTTTTCGTGGGTGTTAGCCCATGGTTCCTGGCGCTGCCTTGGACTTTTTCGTGGGTGTTAGCCCACGGTTCCTTGCGCTGCTCGGGGCTCGGGGCGAACTTTCCTGAAAATTATACTAAGGGATCCATAACAAGCCCGGCAAGAGCCCCAGGTGGCTCGGTGGGATTGGAGATCACCTGGTAATATTTTATGGGCCAAGGAACAAGAAACATGCGATTTCAACAATTTTTTGTGTGTGTTAGCCCACGGTTCCTGGTGCTGCTCGGGGCTCGGAGCCAACTTTCCCAAAAAATTATACCAAGGGGTCTGTAACGTGCCCGACAAGAGCCCAGGTGGCCCGGCGGAGTTGAAGATCGTCATGTAGGATTTTATGGGCCAAGGAAGTGGAAATAGGCAATTTCAATAGTTTTTCGTGGGTGTTAGCCCACGGTTCCTGGTGCTGCCCTGGGCTCGGGGATAACTTTTCCAAAATATTTATCGAGGGGTCTGTAACAAGCCCGAAAAGAGCCCAGGTGGCCCGACGAGGTTTGAGATCGCTTGGTAGGATTTTATGGGCCAAGGAACAGGAAACAAGTGATTTCAACAATTTTTCTTGGGTGTTAGCCCAAGGTTTCTGGTGCTGCCCGGGGCTCGTGGCTAACTTTCCCTAAAAATTATACTGAGGGGTCCGTAACGAGCCCAACAAGGGCACAAGGTGGCCTGACAGTTGGAGATCGCCTGGTAGGATTTTATGGGTCAATGAATAGGAAATAGGCGATTTCGACAGTTTTTCGTGGGTGTTAGCCCACGGTTCATGGCGCTGCCCGAGGCTCAGGGCCAATTTTTCCAAAAAATTATACTCAGGGGTCCGTAACGATCCTTGAAAGAGCCCCCGGTGGCTCGGCGGGGTTTTATATCGCCTAGTAGAATTTTATGGGCTAAGGTAAAGGAAACAGACCGGTAGTTTTTCGTGGGTGTTAGCCCACGGTTCCTGGCACTGCGCGGGGCTAACTTTTCCAAAAAATTATACCGAGGGGTCTATAATGAGCCTGGAAAGAGCCCAGGTGGCTCGACGGGGTTTTATAACGCCTAGTAGGATTTTATGGGTCAAGGAAAAAGAAACAAACGATTTAGGTAGTTTTTTGTGGGTGTTAGCCCACGGTTCCTGGCGCTGCCTGGGGCTCGGGGCTAACTTTTCCAAAAAATTATACCGAGGGGTCTATAACGATCCCGCCAAGAGACCCAGTAGGCCCGACGGCGCTGGACGACGCCTGTTAGTATTTTATGGGCCAAGGAACAGAAAATAGGCGATTTCGAGAGTTTTTCGTGGGTGTTTGTCCATAGAATCTGGGGTTGCTGGAGGCTTGGGCCCAATTTTTCTGAAAAATTACACCAACGCATCTGTAACGTGCCCACCAAGATCCCTAGTAGCCCACAAATTTTTGTAATGCCAGGGCTTCAGGCCCATTTTCTCGTAAAGATTTACGAAATCAGCCGTACCAAGTCTTCTAACAGTTCCAATAGGTTCGACGTGCATTTAACGACGTTTATGAGCATTTTATGGGTCACATAATAGTAATTAGGCGATTTTCTCAGTTTTTAATTGATTTAGCCCACAAATTTTTGAGGTGTCGAGGCTCTGAGCTCCTTTTTTTTGGAAACTTCACAAAATCGTTTGTAACGAGTTCACTAACAGTTTCAGTAGGCCCGATGTGCATTTAACAACATTTAAGAACATTTTATGGGTGATGGAACAAAATGTAATATAAATGAATTACAGTATATAAAAAAGTAATTTTGTATTTAATAGATGTATTATAAGTGTCTTAAAATATACTAAAACTTATACTTTAATTAAAAAAATTGCATTACTAAAAGTGAATTATATATGTATTAAAATTTTATTTCTAGAAATAATAAATATTTTATAAATATGGTATATATAGGACTCTTTTTAGGCGATTAAAACAATTGAATTTTTTAAGAAAAAGGAATTGTTTTAAAACCCAATCAAATCTATAAAACCTTTGTTACTCATCAAACTTTTACTAATTAGAATCTAGAAAAAGATTAAGCTGTTTATATCAACAGTTAGTACAACTTTCAATGTTGATTAATTAGCATAAGATATTTATAATTATTTTCATGTATTATTTGTATCTAAGATCACAGATTTGGAATAGTTGATGTCAAAAGCACTTTCCGGAATAAGTTCTGCGTATACTCTATCTCTCTACACCCCACTTTGTAGGAATAGACTAGATACCGTGGTGGTACTCTAGTTATAGTCGTACGATTCCAACGGATCTTGATGTTTGCAACAAATTTTAAAGTGATGGAAAATAAATTACAATCGCCAATAAAATATGAAGAAACATAATTTTATTCATAAACAATGTGGATACAAATATGTTTCTCTCCTAAGATGTGTATTTCTCAAACTAGGATGATTTGGACTTGATCTCCTTGAAATCTGGTATATTTTAATCTCTTTATGAATATCCAAGAGTTTATGATTAGGTAGAGTAGCCTCCAAGAATCACATGTCTATTGAGGATGCCACAAAAATGAGTGTTTTGTCTAGAGCATGGAGATATGTTTGGGCTTCAAACCCGAAGCTCATATTTGATGAACAATTTTCTTAATTTTTTGTGGGTGTTAACCCATGAATTTTTGAGGTATCGAAGCTCCGAAACTATTTTTCCCTAAAAACTTTACGAGTCCACCAATAGTTCCAGTAGGCACAATGACATTTAGGAGCACAACAGACCACTCACCTAAAAAAAAAGGCAGCCCAGTGCACTAGGATCCCGTTATGCTCAGGTCCAGGGAAGAGTCAGACCACAAATGTCTATTTACCGGTCACCTATATCTGAATTTCCTTGATGCAGTAATCATTCTAGTATCAGTTGTCAGACCCATATCAGGTTGTAAATTCCATCACTGGTTCAGCTCAAAAAACATTTTTAAGCTATCACCATACAAAAGAAAACAACATGAAAAAACAACAGCAATATAGGCAGTAGACAACAGCAATATAGGCAGTAGAATCCCACGAGTGGAGTCTGGGGAGGGTAAAATATACGCAAACCTTACCACTAATTCATAGAGATAGAGAGGTTGTTTCTGGAAGACCATCAATGCAAATATATCAACCCAGAAGCTAAAGAAAACAGCAAGAGACGACTTACTATGTATATAGACAGTGCACCAAACTCAGGCAGATGACACAACTGAAGTAGAAGCTACAAAAATACAGTAATGTGTTGCCTGGATCGCCAACGACATCGAGACCAAAGCATTGGAAAGGTGTCACAACTGCTCTGCAAATGAAACTACAAAAGGAGTATTACTGTAGTATTCCTTCCATCGTCTTGAACTGCAGAAAATGTGTTCCAACTTCCATCCAAGTAAGACAAAATCAAACAAAATGGCTAGATATTCAGGCTCAAACTGAGGATCTCCCAAGAAATCAAAGCTCATCATTTTTGAAATCTACAGCAAAACACCCTGTTTGGATCGTGGACACAACTAGTAGTGGCCTGAACATCGACTAAGAACATAGATTAACAAAACACATGAAGCCTTTCAAAAATTAACTGAAATGAAGCCTATCTATCACAAAGGGAATCCAATAGTATTTGGTGGTGGACTTTGTAATAGGCTTCATTTTTACGATTGTCTTACTAGCATCGCGTTCATCCTGAGCTATAGGATGAATGTCTTCATTCTATGATTAGATTAACTATGATCAAGGGAGTGGGGATGTAATATGTGAAAAGGAAGAAACTCATAGAATGACAGAGGCAAATGGGCAAATGGTAAATCTATACATTTAGATCAGAAAAGAATCAAGATTCATCCATAGATTTCTCGAAACAAACGAAACAAAAATGAAAGATGAAACATATATCATTGATCAACTAAGCCCTCTTAGAGACTTTCTTAAAGAGAAACCATATACAAATACCATGGAGTAAAATTTGATCCCATTCATGACGATTCCGTAACTATTCCAAAAAGGAAGAACCCTTTTTGTACTTTAGATGCCAAAAGGAATTGACATATATTCAAAAGCTCCATTTTAATATTGATGGACAATGTTCACCTCATAAGTATAGTTGATGAACATCAAATTTGCTTTGATATTTGTTACTTGAGCTGAAGCTCTTTCGGAAACAACCTCTCTACCTCCACGAGGTAGGAGTAAGGTTTGAGTACACTCTACACTCCCCAGATCCAACCTGTAGGATTTCATTTGCGTATGCTGTTGTATAGTTGAAGAACATCATAAACAGGCCAAAAATGAAAAATGCAATACCATTATGACATAGAATTGTGAATTTCTGCTGATGAATAGAGACACAACACTTCAAATGAAATGGTCATCAATTCTTTCAACCACATGCGTTTGAATTGCTCCATCGTGCTTGTGAACAATTCGGTACAAAAATCCCTAATGAAAACTAATGTATGTATAGTATAACCGCCGCTCCAAAGAAGTTGAAGCAATGGAAGTATCTGTTATAATATAGAAATCTAAAGAAAAGAGAATACAATATACAATCCACAGGAAGAGTTCACTAGATGGACCTACATTTTATCCTAACATATATCACAGGAGTCTTTGTTTTCAGATTTCACCATTTGGCAAAAAACTTTGCTCATTGAAACACCAGCAAGATCAGCCATACTCCCCATGCTGTATTCTGTACTTAAGACACTATTATCCAACTGACTATTCGATATCTCATTCTCTTGTGTTGTTTTTTCGTTGTCCCTTTGAAGTTTCAATGCATATTCCAAGTTCCACAAAACTTCTCCCATGGTTGGTCGGTCTGCTCCATAGTCAGCCAAGCATTTCTCAGCAGTCTCTACAAACTTCATCAAGGACTCTGGTGTTATCTCGTGTGCAATCCTAGGATCAACAATTGCCTCCGAATCTCCTGTCCTTAAGCATTTCATCACACATTCAACCAAATTTACTGATTCTTTGGGAAGGGAGGGATCGATAACTGGCCTTCCACAGAGGACTTCAAACATTACAACACCAAAGGAATAGACATCAGATTTATCGGTTAGTTGTTGCCTTGTCAAATACTCTGGATCAAGATATCCAAAACTTCCTTTCACTGCAGTACTAACATGTGTTTGATCAATTTCTGGACCAATTTTTGATAGTCCAAAATCAGAAACTTTAGCCCGCAGATTTTCATCAAGCAGTATATTTGAGGACTTGACATCTCGGTGGATGATTGCCTTGTGAGAACCAGTATGAAGATAGTGAAGTCCTTTTGCTGATCCTATGCAAATTTCAAGCCTTCGAGTCCAATTCAAATTCGGAAGGTCCGAGCCATACAGATGATCCTTAAGAGTTCCATTCTCCATGTACTCGTAAATGATTATCATTTCATTCTTTTCATTACAATAACCGATCAGTGAGACCAAATGACGATGTCTAAACTGAGACAGCATTTCAATTTCCGTCTTGAACTCAGAAAGACCCTGTTGTGATTGATGAAATCCTCTCTTCACTGCCACCTTGGTATTATCCTTCAAAATTCCCTTGTAAACTTTTCCAAAACCACCAAAGCCTATGATCATGCTCTCACTGAAGTTATCGGTTGCTTCCTGAACTGCTACAAGAGGGAACTGGTACCCCATATTCGACTTGGACATGAAAGACGCTTCTTTGGTTCCAACTGCTGTATGAGTTTCCTCTGTTGAGTCATCAACAGCTGTCCGTATTTTACTTCTGCAAAAGAGAACAGACACCACAACCAAAACGATGCAAATGATCGATCCTCCAATAGTTGGTCCAATGATCAACCATGTTTTAGTCTTCTTTGAAGTAGGCACCGAGGAATGAATCTCCGCGTCTGAGGCATCAAGACTTCCTTTGACATTGCTAATTTTCATGATCTCGAGACCATTCAGGAGACCATCGGGATATGCATTAAATATATTCGCTGGACCAATGCTAATGCCAATGCTGTGAATGTTCTCTAACCTTGTAGCAACATCCATGTAATACGGAGCACCAAGGACATTTGATGTCTTGGTTTTAAGATCAAGGTCCCTCACAGCGAATTGTGAATTGATGAAAACACTGAATAATAGTTCATGTTCGCCACCTACTTTGTTTGGATCACTGTGTCCAGTCACTATGTCACAAAAGTGAAACCTGATGAAATAATCAAAGCCAGGATCAACTTCAAACGACCACGTGATGTTTACAGAAATAGAGGGATCACCCACTAGCAGTCTTGTAGCAGTCCCATACACCGATGGAGGGGCAATATTCCGAGAAGGCCCTCCTTGTGTGTAATTCACAGATTGTATCCTCGATACAAACTGTACAAAGTAACTGCTTGTTAAGTATCTTCCATCAGATTCCCAAGATCGCCACAAGGTATCATTTTGAGGCAACACTGAAACATTCCCCATATTCACCCTCACTACTGTTTCCAATGCTTGTTCCCTCAGATTATGAGTTCCAACACCAATAGGAATGAGCTCATCAGGAAGTGAAATGATTTCTAACGCGTTTACAAATGCAAATGAGCTAGAGAAAGGCATAAACATAAGAACAAGACTAGCACTAGTAATGTTCAAAGTATACTCTTTTACTGAAGGAACACTCAATGGTTGAAAGTTCTTGAACAGAGTTATGTTCTGAACAGAAACAGAGAACTTAGCAGAACTTAGATTGAAATTTTCATCCAAAAACGGATAGAAATACAGGCGAATCCAATGGCGCCCTTGTTTCTTAATCGAAAATGTGAATTTCGAAGTCTCGTTGAGAATTCTAGCAGTTTGATAAAGATTTGAACTATAAGTAGATGGAATGGACTCTAGAGTTGTATTAACAAATACCCTTTGAGAGGAATTCAAGTTATCAGCCAAGAAAACTCTATCACCTATAGTAGTATTTTCAAATGAACCACAGTTTATGAGATAGTTATCAACAGGATCAAATTCTAAGGAACAAATCATCAAACACAACACAGACAATACCAAAACAAACAAATGAAGTATTGCAAAATCCATACTGGTTTTCATTTCTTGAACTTAGTGAGCTAAAAAGACTCAATTTTTAAGTCATTATTCAAAAAATGAAATCTTTGAAATGTTGAAATAAACTTAACATGTGATATCAAGAACCCCAACACACCAAATGGACTAAAAACTTTCAAGTAAGTGAAGAAAAAAAGTTTGCAATCTTGAAATGAACTTAATATGTGATATCTAGAACCCCAACAGACCAAATGGACTGAACTTTCAAGAAAGTGAAAAAAAAAAAAACAGATAAAGCTGTCAACTTTGTGTTATATGTGAAATCTAATTTAAGAATGGAGAAAAAATTTCTATGTTCAATTTGGTGGATGAGGAAAAAATGATGAAAAGCACATCTACCCTTCTTCACATTTCTAACACAAACAAGACTGGCTTTTTAAGAATAGGAAAATAGCACCTTTAGCCCCTCAAATACCAAAATAATTCAATTTTGGTCCTTGTAATTTCTCGTTAAGTATATTTAACCTTCAATTTAGTTTCTTAGATAGTGTATCTTCTCACTTTTTTTTCTTCACCCCTAAGAAATTGCACGCAAAAGACAGCCTCAAATAAAATATTATCGTGATAGGCAAAAGATATGTGAAAATTGCAGAATACTGAAAATAAAAATTATTTAGTAAATCACTAAGTGCTAAATCCTTTTATTATCGATATGTTGAGTCAAATTTTTATTACAATGTTTTTCCTTAAATGAAAGGTCTATTGAAAATAATTTATCTACCTCTCAACATAGGAATAAGATCTGTAAATCCATTTTTTACTCCATTTTTTTAGAGTAGTATAGTTAGGGATGACAATGGGGCGGTGCGGGGCGGATGCGGGGCGGGTTTAGAGCGATGGGGGGCGGATGCGGGTTTAATGTTATGTGGGATGGGGTGGGGGTGGGTTGAAATAACTATTTTTAAAACTAATGCGGGGCAGGGCGGGTTGCGGATTCAAAAAACCAAATAGTAATTTGAAGAAAATTAAATATTTGTAATTAGTAAAAATCAAAGATATAAACTTTTTATA
>JBCEWC010002006.1:0-36932 GCA_038996855.1 Solanum aculeatissimum
AGATACTATATTAGACTCCTTTTCCAACTAGGATACTATAATACAATCCTTTTCCAAGTAAGATTCTATATACTATTCCTATTCCTAATCTAAGTAGGATTGTATATATTATTCTTCTTCCTATTTCTATTCTAACATAAGCATCTTCATTTTTTTTTTTTGCAAGTCAGAAAGATGGGTTCCCGACCACCACATAACTATTCTACCAACCCCCAAATGTATCCCTAAATTCTAGTCCCCTCAACCATTCTCAAATCTAAAGAGTTCTCATTTTTCTTTTCCTCCATCCATATTGCATGATAGGCGAATGATCTGATGTCAGTCTTGGTATAGGAATTTGAATTACGTTGGGGACTAGCTCCTCCCAAGTGGACAGTGGTGGATGCTATGAGTTTATCTTATCTTGATCTAGACCATGAAAAACTAGCACCTGTTAGAGGAAGATCAATAAGAACGTGGTTATTAATCAACTCAGATAACTCCTCCATATCCCTGGAAAATCGTCCTCCATTCTCCCTCTCCTACGGATGTCGAATAAATTAAAAACCCCACCTAAAGCCCATGGGATATCCCTCCACCTCACCCCACACATACCATACTTGTCGTCATCTCCTCCCAAACCTGCATTGGAACTCCTCTCCCCACAAGACCATACACTCCCCCAAATCCCCACTCTACTCCGTTTTCGCAGTTGCAGAATGTAACTGCTAACAAGAACTCTCCTTTCTTTACCTCCATTAACCCCACTTTTCCTCATCCCATGATAGAAGAATACCCCTGCATTTTCCCTAGATGGAACAAACTCATATTTCACCCACCTTCCTCCCCAAATACTTTTGACAATACTATCAAACACCAATTCCATCTCAGTTTCTTGAAAACATACAAGGACATCACCCCATTCCCTTAAACCTACCTTGATGGTGGCCATTTTGTTAGGGGCCTCATTACCCTCACATTCCAACTAATGATTTTACTATCCATAAACAATAGTTGTACCCATCAAAAATAATAGTTGTACCCATTCTCCCCCTCTTCCTTCCGGTCTTACATACTTTCCCTTGAATTGCTAAACTTGTGATTTAGAGAATGACATTATTGATGGAATTGATGTTAAAATTTTTTCTGACATTAATTTTTTTTTTTTTTTTGTTGATGTTAAAAATTTTGGGATTCACCAAATAGGAAACAAGTAGTACTTCGGTTATCATCATTTAGTTAACATGGGAACTTTTTCCTTCTAATTTTGAAATTTTTTGTTATATTGGCAGTGAAGGGAATGGATCTTGTGAGACAACTAGAAAGAGATTTGAAGATTGCAAATGTCATTTGCATGGTAAGTAGCTGATGGTGTTGCACTGGAACTTCTTTGTTTTTCTATAAGAAGATTCCTAATTGTTGCAATCTCTTTCTTTGGGATCACCTTTTATGTTTTTCTTTGTATCATGATAATACGAGTTGCTTCTTATAGTTTCTGTAATAGTTTGGTTAGAAGCAGCTTCATCTCAGTTTACCAAACTTCCTTCTTTTTTGAGTTTTGTGCAGAATGGTCGCCGGTATTTAACCTCTTCACGGAATGAGGTCTCAAGGGATCTCATTGTCTCCAACAACTCTAAAAGAAAACAAACACTCTTGGTACTTTCCCATGCTTAACTCCTTCACAGATCAGTGCGATTCTATTGCTTCGCCCCACTTCCCCTTTTTTTCTTAAACAAACATATATATATTACCTTTAGTGTGAACTAATACAATTATATCTAAGTAGGCCCATATTTTTGTTCCTTGTTCAGCAATGAGATTCCATGTCATTCCTTGTCAATGATTAGAATTTCTCATTTCTCCTGGTATTGTTTTATAAAAGAATTTCACATCTTAAAGTTAGCTTCAAATATTATCTGGTAACTTTTGCATCCTTGAAGGCAAAATCTTGCTGTTTTATGTGTTTTTCACCTGGAGGACAAACTTTACTTGAATTCTCAATGAAATTTTCCAGAAGTTCCTCTCCACTTTCTTGGGTATGATCTGGTAACTTTTTGTGTCCTTGAAGGCAAAATCTTGCTGTTTTATGTGTTTTCACCTGGAGGACAAACTTTACTTGAATTCTCGATGAAATTTCCCATAAGTTCCTCTCGACTTTCTTGGGACAAATTTAGGTATTGGTACAGCGGTGATATGCATTGCAATCTAATGTTGAATTTACAGACTGGCCATTTTGTGTGCGCACACATATATCGAGGAGAAAAGACACTAAATTTTTCTTGCAGCAGATGATTGTAGTACATACACATTCTCTCTCTCTATATATGTGTATACTACAAATGTACATATGTAAACCTATATAAAAAAAATGGACATATCTATACTATTACAAAGCACGATGCTCCAACGTGAAATTTTGATACTTTTATCCTTCAAACATGTATTATATGTTGGATAAAATTGTAATTATAATGAACTTTTACAACCTTCAGTATTTTGGTAATACATTGTTTTTCCTTTTTAATTACTTAAAAAACCACCTCTCTATCTCTATGAGGTAGTGGTAAGGTCTGCGTATATTTTACCCTCCCCAGACCCTACTTAGGATCCCACTGGGTATGTTGTTGTAATTACTTAAAAAAACTCATTATTACCTTGTATGGTAATGCTAGGAATGAAATTACTTTTTACTGATCAAAACTTCATTATTTCATTGTATGGTAACATAATAAAAAGCAGTAAAGAACTTTTCATACTTTCAAAATTTTATTCCCTTTATCCCAATTCCTTAAGTTCGCATTAGTAACTAGAAACATTTTAAAGTGCACGCTATCTTGTTTTTCTGAATATTTATATTAATATAAGATGCATGCTTAATTTTTTTCCCCCGAATATTTATGTGTGCGTGTATGGTCTCGCTAACCTACTACATGAAGGTAGCACTTTAGAATTGTACCTATTTTTTGTTTCTCTCAAATACGCCTTATAGTACATACTCAACACATTAGTCAACTGGGTACTTTTTTCTTACATCCTAAAAAGTAAACCCAACTTTCTTTCCTCTCCATCAGGTTGCTTTCCACTGTGCCCGCCTCCCCTTCTTTCTTTTGCATCCACATATTGAAATTCTTGCAATTCCAATTCAACTTAAAAATTCAAAAACAAATAAAATAAAGGAATAAAAAGAATGATTCAAGGCCTGATGATGATTATGGGAAGGAGATTGAAACCCGTTTGGTCAGATTCTTTTTCTCAGAACTAAAGGAATCACACCCGTTGTGAGATTAGTTTTAGGGCCTTCAATTTTCAAGAACAGAGGAAGTAGCAGAAAATAACAGAAGTCGAAATAGAAGGGGCGGTCCATCGTAGGTTTTACAAATAGTCAATGAGAATTGTTGAATGATTTTCTTTTGGGGTTATATTTCACTTCTGAAGAAGTCTTGTGCTATGAAATTTCGCTTTCGACCTTTTTGTTTATTATATTTGACTACATTTAGATCAATATAACATATAAATGAAAAGCAAGAAGTAAGATGTGTCTGCTCCTTCAGTGTTTAATTGTACTAATGCAAAGATAGTTTCTGTGAAATTTGGGAAGGAACATTGTTGGAGATAAACATAGTCCTACAATCCTTGTTCTTCGTCAGAACTCAGAACAGCGGTTGAGGAGTGGGAATTCTAGAGAAGGAATAAGAGGATTTTGATGAAAGATAAAAATAAATTTAATGTGTTGGCACAAAATAGTAAATGTATTTTGGTAAACTAAAAAATGGAACATTGCTATCCTACTATCTCCTTGTTTTCTTATTTTCAGGTTGGAGTGTTCTTATTCATCTCTCTTTGTAGTGTGCTACCTGTTTTCCATATAGAGTCTAGGATGCCTTCCTTCTTATGGTGTGCATTTGAACCTTTTATGAATTGTTTCTCTTTGTAGGATGTGCTTCCTGTTTTGACTGAGCTGCGCCATGCACTAGACATGCAATCAACACTTGAAACTCTTGTTGAGGAAGGAAAATTCTCAAAGGTTCCATTCAACTTCTGATATTACTTAGGGTAGCATGACATCTTGCACATTCTTCCCCCTAGTGATATTGTTCCTTCTTATGGCTTGTCATGTTTGTTATATGATACTAGCATACGTACCTTTTCATAATGCTCAAGCAACGAACTTGCAGGCATTCCAAGTACTATCAGAATATTTACAACTTTTGGACACACTCTCAGAGTTATCTGCCGCACAAGAGATGAGCCGCGGTGTTGAGGTAACGAATTAGATCTCTCATCTAAATAAAGAAAAGCTTCTATTTATTTTGAGAAATTCTTTTGTTTGTCTTCTCCTAGTTTTCACACTTATTCACCTAATTTTTTTCCTTACTCTTCTATGTTGTTGCTTTGGTCATCTTTTCTTGTGGTGGTTTTGGACCTTTTGGATATGTGAACAACATGATCATGCTCTTTGATATTCTCAAAACTCTTGCAGGTTTGGTTAGGGAAGACTCTTCAAAAGCTTGATTCACTTCTATTAGGAGTGTGCCAGGATTTCAAAGAGGAGAATTATGTAACTGTGAGTGAATCAGCCTTCTTCACATTAGAAATTGGTAAATATCATTGTATTTATTTTCTGTCCGGGGTTCTGATCGGTAAGTGGAGAAAGGACGGGGAGAAAGACTAATTCTCTATTCAAAATCTATTTTCTGTATGCTTTTCTATCATTCTTCATTATATGCTTTTCTCTCGTTCTTCGTTCCTTCTTTTCCCCCTTAGTTCTGCTCCTGTAAAAGCACAAACAATTAACTGGTCCTTCAATTCCTTGAATGAGTGTCAAGTTGGCTAATGCCTTGAAATGTCGATAGAAGCTTTCTCTCTTTCGCACACTCACTCACTTTGCTTCTAGGTGTGATATGCACCACCGTAAGGAGTCGTTTGGTTGAAGTGTTAAGGATAAGAATCCCAAGATAAGATATGGGATTATTTTATCTTATGTTCTGTTACAATTTTTATTCCGGTATAAGTAATCCAGGGATAAATTATATCACCACTGTGGTATTAGTTTAATCCCACATTCTATGTGGGATAACAATTCTGGGATAAAGCAATCAAATGACAAACATGCCCTTCTTCAAAGCTCTTCCCTCCAAGTCCATTAAGCCAAAGTCAAAATTGGAAACAAAAGTTATTCTAAGTTTATCTAGTACCAAACCTGTTTTATATTATAACCCGTATATCCCATTTTAATCCAGTGAACTAAACATCTAAAAAGAAATACATCCACGAAATAATCCCCTTTTTGTTTAATCCTAGTATTATAATCCCACATTATAATTTGTTCTCAGACCAAATGACTACTTAAGCTTCTTGCTTCAATTGCTATTGGATTTAGAACAAATTCACTTCTAATATACTTTTTGGTTTGAAGGAATACATCTTTCTCTCTTCTTTGAAATAGTGACTCTGGTTCTATTTTTCATTGTTGTGTTTGTACTGATCTCAGGTAGTTGACGCTTATGCACTAATTGGAGATGTTGCTGGCCTTGCTGAGAAGATACAAAGTTTCTTTATGCAGGAGGTTCTATCTGAAACCCACTCTGCACTGAAGAGTACTGTACAAGAGGTGTGTTGTATTCAGTTTTGGGGGATATATGGCTAAAGTACTAGGTATACAAGGAATAGAATTAAGCATAGTTTGCTTAACCTTTTTGCTGGAGGAGATTTGAAAAGCATTGAATTTTTTATTTTATTTGTTTAAAGACAGCTCCTCTTGTTGCAGGATCTGGATAACAACAATGTGCAAAGTTCTAGGTATATATTCATGCCTTTTGACTTCTTCCACTAATTGTGGTTTTCTTCTCTTACTCTTGATTTGTTGTTTCTGTCCCTTTTTCCAGGCTCACATATAGTGATCTGTGCACCCAGATACCCGAACCAAAGTTCAGGCAATGCTTGCTAGCAACACTAGCTGTACTTTTTAGGTTGATGTGTTCATATCATGCAATACAGAGCTTCCAGCCCTTGGATAAGGCATGTATATTTATGATTAATGTTTACTCCATTGTAGCTTTTAAGTGCTTCATGTATGTTTAGGCGAAGGGGAGCCTTGGAGCAATGATAAAGTTGTCTCCGTGTGACCCGTTGGTCACGAGTTTGAGCTGTGGAAGCAATCACTAATGCTTGCATTAGGGTATGTTGTCTGCATCACACCCCTTGAGGTGCGACCCTTCCCTAGACCCTGCATGACCGCGGGATACTTTGTGCACCGGGCTGCCTTGGGTGTATGCCTTAGGTCCAAGCGTTTTAAGTTCAAGGAGATCGTAGGCATGCCCTGTAAATTATTCCATCTCTGCATGACATTCTTTCCTCTGTTCTTGTGGCCTTTCTTGGGAAGTATGGTGCACTATACTAAGTGTTACCCTTCTTCTTGTGCTAGTTCAATGTAACCATTTTAGCTGCAAAGCATAAAAGAGTCGACTTTTTCTTAAAGTTTATGCCTTTCCATCGGTAGTGTATCTTTTCTTATGATGGCAATTTTGCGTGGCAGCACCCTCTTTTCTAGAATCCAATTACTCCACCTTACTAGTTTAAAGAGTTCTTTGCTATGTTCCATTTAAAAAAAGTTTTGCTTGCTATGTGATGCTGTTGATTTTTTCCTTCCTGAGCCTGATTTATCAAAGTTGCGTGAATACTTATTCGTTTTCTCTCCATAGAAGGTTTATGGTTCTGTCAGGTTGTAGCTAACAATGGAATATTTATGGTAAGAGTTCAGTAGAGAAGCTAGTGCAGAGTGAAATTAATGATACAGGCTTGAATTTTAGATAGCAACTAAGTAGACTATTATGTTTGAACTGCATTGGAATAACTCATGTCTGCAGAGCACTTGCTTAAAATGAGCAGTTTGTCTTTCTTTCCTTTCCCTGCTGATATATCAAGTAAAGGTTAAGATACAAGAGTAGAGATGGTCGACGCATTAACCAAAATTTCTTGTGATTGACAACAGGAAGATATTTCGTCACCAAGAACAGAGAGAGCGCCAACTTTATCCTCTGTTGAAGACCCACCAAGTACTTCTGTTGCTTCATCTGACAGTGCCGTGCACGGGTCATCCAGCATAAATGATACGGTTGAAGAGGCAAGGAATGATGGAAGTACAGCATCCAGCAGTGGATCTCCTTGGTTTCAGCTGAGGAAAGATGCTACGACCTTTGTTTCACATACATTACTGAGAGGACGAAAGAATCTTTGGCAACTTACAACAAGTCGTGCAGCTGTCTTGCTTTCTTCACCGGCTATTCATTCGGCTAGCATCCATCAATTCTTAATAACTTATGAAGATTTAAACATTTTTATACTGGCTGGGGAAGCCTTTTGTGGAAGTGAAGCAGTTGAATTCAGGCAGAAAGTGAAATCTGTTTGTGAAAGTTATTTAGCTGCTTTCCATCGGCAAAATATATATGTAAGTTAGACTTATACTTGCATTTATACCAGTATTATGCAGAACTGTTTGTATTACAGCCCCAGGGGTGGGGGATGAGAGTTCTTATGAAGGGTCAAATAGTTTCATGTTTGTGATTAATCTTGAGTTTTAAGGGAAGTGGGAACGCTTTTGGTTGAGATTTTATTAAGTGGCATGTGTACAAAGGAATAGCCCTGTGAATTTAGTCTATGGCTGAGTACTTCTCTTACTCGGAATGAGTTGTGGAAATTCATGACAAAAGATATGAACTTTCACAGCGTTTGGAAGATTTTTGTTGGACCCTCAATTTGCATGTAGTCATTTGCATAAAACATAATTGTTCAAGCTTTTTCTTGCTTGTGAGTGTTATTTCTGCAAGTTCGTCCATGAAAGTTCGTCTTAACTAGCAGTCAGTGATACTTTGATTTATTAGTATTGTAATGACGGTGAAAAGTTGTGCTTGATATTCTTTGCACTCAACCTCAAATTCATGAAAATGTTCATCATCTGTACCGGGGCTTGTGTTTGGAGAAATGTTGATTGGTCAACGTAACTATGTAAGCATGTTCTGTACAAAGTCTTTTGTCAGATTTAATAACATGATCAATAAAGACCCTTCAATATTTGGAAAAAGAGTTATCCTATCCGTGTTTTGCACCCTCTACTTGATAAGATTTTGAAAATCTTTCCTCATGCAGGCTCTCAAGATGGTGCTGGAAAGGGAGAATTGGCTGATATTGCCGCCAGAGACAATAGAAGTAGTAAGCTTCGCTGGGCTTGTTGGTGATGGAGCTGCTTTGATAGTTTCATCTGGGACCTCTCCGAATGCTCGACAGTCGCAAGTACGTAAGCCTGTAGATCCTATCCAAACTAACATCTCTAAGAGGAATGGATTTTCAAGTTGGCTTAAGGGTGGAAATCCATTTCTGCCAAAACTAAATGGTAGTCCGAGGGAATACTTGGAGTCTTGTTTGCCTAATGGAACTGCAATGCAAGAAAGTGGAAACTCAAATGAAGATTCTTTGGATAAAAGTTCTTTGAGAAACAGTGATGTAAATCATGTCAACGGGAATACTAATTTGTCGGAAGATGAAAATGAAGATCTTCATGCTGATTTTATTGATGAAGATAGCCAACTACCTAGCCGGATTTCTAAACCTGGTCATTCAAGAAGCCGTTCTTCACATTGGAACAATGAACAAATAAAAGAGCAAACAGGATCATCACTTAGCCTCCTGAGGTAAATACTGGTCATACTTGGATATGCTGATGATCAAGAATACTCTCAAGCTGAATATAAATGCAACACAGGTCATTGGATAAATATGCGAGGCTGATGCAGAAGTTAGAGATTGTAAATGTTGAGTTTTTTAAGGTACTTTTATTGCCTTTAGATGTCATTGATCTCCAATTAGATATATTTTGTCTCGTGATTTGCTTTCATGTTCTTTTCATCCCTCTTTAAAAAAATATTATTTTCACAACAGGGATTTTGCCAATTGTTTGGGATCTTCTTTCACTTTGTCTTTGAGACCTTCGGTCAGCAAAATATTCATCCTAGTGGAAAGGCTGCGACTGACACACTTCCGCGTAAGTATTTTTAATAATTCACTTCCTCAAACATTCTCAAAAGGAATTATTTATGATTCATTCACCTATTGCATTTTTTCTTTCTTTTTTAATTTTTTACCTCTTTCTTTCTCTTACATTAAAATTTTGGTCTGCCTTTTACACTTTATAAAATCCGTGTTACCCTCATGGTCCCAGATAGGCTGAAGACTGCATTATCACGCATAACACAAGATTGCGACCAATGGACGAGGCCCCAGTCTCAATCATTTTCTTCCTCTTCTCCCTCAAGCTCTAGTACATCATTTTCTCACATGGATGTCACTCCTACCAGCCCCCCAAGTTATTTAACTGGTGCATCCCTGGGACTGAAGGTACTTACTTCTGTCCAAAATTAAGGTTTATGTGATATGTTTATTCCAAGTATCTGGTCCACTTTTATGAGACAGCTGTACTTGTACTGGTATTGATACTTGCTTGGTTACTGACCCTTCTTCTCAATTCTTTGCTTGTGGGTTGGGATTTTCTCGTGAGAATGCAATTGAACTTTTAATTTGATGTTCATCTTAAAACTCCATATTGCTGTCCAATATTTGGCGTGTCTTGATATGTATACTTTACCTTACTTCCCACTATGTTTAAACTACTACATGCTTCATTTTACCTTGAATTGTCAAATGAATGGCAACGAGTAATGATGTGTTACAATTCACTTCACTTCTGTAGTCCTTACTCATAATAAACTCAAAATCATGAAAAATTTTAGGTTTGGAATCAAAGTTATCTAAATAAATGGTTATAAAAACTGCATATGTTGGGAGAACACAACTAATGAGCTTGCACTTCTGGTTGTGCTAATTTGATGTCCATCTTAAAGCTTCATCACCAAGTTGTAATATTTGGCATGTTTTGATTAGAATGCTTCACTTTTCTTCCCAGTCTGTTTATATTACTACAGGCCTCATTTTACCTTGAATGCTTATCGGATTGCAATGAATAATGATGTGTTACAATCTACTCCATCTGTGTAACCCTTGTCTCCTTAAGAGTTGTGGAGCACAAAAAGTTATTGTTTTTGGTTTTGAATTAGAGCTAACTAAATTTATAATTTTAAAAGCTTTATGGAGTTGTGAAGTGCATTAAGGATGAGGAAGGTGAGGTGTCGGTGGACAAGACCTCTATTAAGCAGAGATGGCAAACATACTTCTACAAACTCTTAAATGAAAAAGGTGAGAGACGTTGTATTGCGTGATTTGCCGCACTTTGTTGGTCTTTGGGATTTTGGGCATTGTAGGTGTTTTAGGGTTGAGGAGGTTAGGCGTGCTATTAGTAGGATGAGCAAGGGGAGAGCGATCAGACCCGATGCGATTTCGAATTCTGTAAGAGCATTGACAAGGCAGGTATGGAGTGGTTGACTAGGTTTTTAATGTTATTTTGAAGACAATTAAGATGCCTGACAAATTGAGGTAGAGTACAATGGTTCCAGTATTTAAAAATAAGGGTGATATAAAAAAATATAATAATTACGGGGGTTATCAAATTGCTAAGCCACACTATGAAGGTCCAGGAGAGAGTGGTGGAGATGAAGGTGAGGAGAGGAGTGTTCATTTTAGAGAATCAATTCGGATTCATGTTGGGCAATCGACTACTGAAGCAATCCATCTTGTGCTGAGACTGATGGAGAAATATGGAGAAAGAAAGAGGGACCTTCATATGATGTTCATTGATCTTGATAAGGTCTATGATAAAGTGTTGGGGGATGCCCTCTGGAGGTGTCTGGAGGCTAAAGATGCTCTTATGGTGTATATTAGGACGATAAAAGATAAGTATGATGAAACCAAGACTCAGGTTAATATGGTGGGAGGCTTAGTTGCTTAGATTCTTCACTTTTGGTGCCGCATTCGTGTCTGATTTGGTCAACCGGTTCCAGGTACTTTGACCAAAATCGATGGGGAAAGTTGGGATGATTTTAATGATTTATGTAATCAATACAAAAGTTAAGGTGAAATTGAAGAAAATAAAATACCTTTTACATAGAAATTTCTATGTCACACCTTTTTCTTTAATCTCCTTCCAGGATTCTCTTCTAGTTCTCCATATAATATCTCATAATTTAAGTTTTATCACTCTACTTTTAGATATTTTGATTATTTTTAGGCGAATCCCCGCACCCATGTCCATACATGGATCCATATCCTTGAATCTTAAAAATTAGAACATGAAGGATCCGACTTCTAGATTCGCACCTGTACGGATATCGGCACCCGAGTCTGAGCAACTTAGGTGGGAGGAGACTCAAAGCATTTTCCTGTTGAGATAGGACTACATTAAGGATCTGTGCTAAGTTTCTTTCTGCCTTGGTGATAGATGAGTTGACACGTTCTATTTAGGAAGAGGTTTCATGGTGTATGCTATTTGCGGATAATATAGTACTGATTGATGAGACATGGAACGGAGTTAATGATATGTTAGAGGTTTGGAGACAAATTCTAGAGTTTAAAGGATTCAAATTAAGCAGGACCAAATGCGATGGATGATGTGGACATGGAAGTGAGGCTTGCCACTCAACCTATTCCCTAGAGAGAGCTTTAAATATCTTGGGTTTGTCATCCAGAGTAGTGGCGACATTGACAATGATGTCAGGCATCACATTGGGGTAGCATGGATGAAATAGAGGCTTGTCTCTGGAGTATTGTGTGATAAGAAAGTACCACATAAACTTAAAGGTTAGTTCTACAGAATGGTGGTTAGACCATCTTTGTTATATGGGGTGAAGTGTTGGTCTGCAAAAAACTCACATATTCAGAAGATGCATGTTGCAGAGATGAGCATGTTGAAGTGAATGTGTGGACATATTAGGAGTGATAAGATTAGGAATGAGGTTATTCGGGAGAAGGTGAGAGTGGCCTCTGTTGCAGACAAGATGAGAGAAGCGAGACTAAGATGATTTGGGCATGTGCAGAGGAGTGTTGACGTCCTAGTTAGGAGGTGCGAGAGGTTGAATTTAGGAGTTACGTGGAGGGGTAGAGGTAGATCGAAAAAGTATTGGAAAGAGGTGATTAGACAGGATATGACGCAACTTCATATCACCGCGGACGTGCCCTTAGATAGAACAGGGTGGAGGTTGCGTACTAAAGTATAAGATTAGTAAAGGTAGAATGTTTTATTGCCTTGTGAGGATTTTAGGTTTGTCATAGGATTAGTTGTGTTATTATGGTTGTCTTACAATTGCTCTTCGGTTATTATGCTACTTTTATTTTTTTTTCCGTAGAATTGACATTGCTCTTTGTTTTAGTTGTTATTCTATAGCTATTGTTTTTCTTCTTTTACTTGAGGCGGATACATTTGAGCCAAAGATCTTTCAGAAACAGCCTCTCTATCTCCCCGAGGCAGCGGTAAGGTCTGCGTACACATTACACTCGCTAGAGCCTACTTTTTGGTATTTCACCGGGTATGTTGTTGTTGTTTAAAAACTTAAAGGAGTTGAGGATGCCATATATTAAGCATGGTGTTAAGGTGGCTTTTGTTATTTGTTTTTTCGGCTGCTAGAAATGTTTGAAGACTCCTCAACCATTTCGGTGCGGATTTCTTTGATTGTCTAATGCTGACCTCCTTCAGTACAAACATAAACACTGCATTGCCAAAGGCTAAAAATCCTCAACTTGAAAAATATGAAGTTCAATGACAATAAAGGCTAAACCAAGCTTCAAACCCCCAACCCTCGACTTGAAAATATGAAATTCAGCAAGAATCAATCAACTGGGCGTCAATTAAAAATTAGTTGGGGTTGGCTAAATGAATCTTTTGTATCCATTTTACCTTTTCAGGTCCATTTTACAACAACAACATACCCAGTGTAGTCCCACATAGTGGGGTATAGGGAGGGTAGAGTGTACACAAACCTTACCTCTACCTTAGAAATGAGGTGGTTTAGGTCCATTTTGTTTCAATAATAAATAATTTGTCTTTTAATACTAGCCGGAGGTTCTGCCCCAAGGCTTTGGTTTAGTGGTAAGAGTGTATCACGTGATGTGTGGATTAGGCGCACGTCATGGATTTGAGATCTGCTGCGGACAAAGCCTGGTATTTAAGTGGAGAAGAGTAGAAGTCTGGATCCATTATCTACTGAGCTTGGAACCGCCACCTATCGGGAATTTCTTGGTTATTAAAACATACTATCAAGAGGTTCTGTAAAACTAGTTAACTAGATGTTCTCTAAATCTCAAACTATCCCACAGATTACAGGTTTCTAACCTGAGCAACAAGGCTCCTAACAGACAGCAACCCTAATGCAAGTGTAAAGCCTGTAAATGAACTATTTTAACCGTCTATATAAGTAATGAACATTAAGTAATTAACATGTTTTAGCATATATATTTGGTAATTTTGCATGTCAGTGAAGGCCTGCTTATTTGCTTCATGTAGTGAGTCGGTCTTTCATGTTCTTATCTTATCCTGGTAGTACCTACTCTTACCAGGGTTGATTTTTTTCAGCAAATGTCTTCTTAAATTTTGACTCGTAAAACTGGGATTAATAGTGAACTACTGAACTCTGTAATTTTCTTGAGAGGTACTACTAAGTACTAACCTCTTTAATTGCATGCAGTAATTCAAGTATGCTCAAGCTTTCTATTATGTGTGATTCCATGAGCTAATATAAAGATGTCCTCTTTCACTGTATTCTTGTACCTCCCTTTTAATTTCATGGTTAGTAATTGGAATTTGATGATATATATGCTTTGTAAACAAGATCTTTATCATTAAAGCTTCTTATTTTTTGTTGATAACTGTCTAATTTTTAGAACAAAGAGCCATTTGTGATAGATAAGGTAATTGATGAATTCCCTTGCAAAGGGGGCTTTGACGCATTAGCCAACTGTGCTGATCTGTTATGGAAGCTCTCACCATTGCCAACTTGTACTTTCCATTCAGAAGCAACTTATGGCTAAATGACATTTCCCGTTGCTTATGTTTGAATCCCACAATGGTCAAGCATATCAGCTGTTTTCTTCTTATATTTTCTTGATCTAGCATTTGGAATTGAGTTAGGTCCTAGATTTATTTTCTTAGCATAGTAATTAATCAGACAGATTCTAGATCCAAGTCTTTTGTCCGTCAAATATTTTCATGTGCTTGACCCAAGAAAAAGAGAATCAAATCATCATGTGAGGAGGCGTGTTTAAAAATAAAAAAGTATCCCATCTTGAACAATTTAAATTTTGGAGGGGCGTGTTAAAAAGTTAAAAGTATCCCATCTCTAACAGTTTAAGCCTCAAGGCGACGTAGTAATGCAATCCAAAATGGTGTTAGAAGTGTATGGACTGTGTTCTCGTTTGCATTGAGCAAGCCCAAGGTCTACTTTCACAACAACTTCTTTGTTTTAACCTCCTTTATGGTAGGATCATGTCATTTTTATTGGATAAGGGTGAAACAATCTCAAAGAATGACCCATTAAAATCTCCTTCTAAAATTATTATGAATGTAACTTTTATCTTTCCTTTCTTTAGCAGAATTCACATCATCTGCAGATCGTTCTCATGTGCAGCTATTTTATCTAACAGTTTGAATCTTTGATTATGTTGAGTGTCTAACAATATTGTGCTGCAGGAAAGATGTGCAGGTGCTGGCACTATATATGTTGTTGCTCGGTTATTGCATAGATCTAAAGCACATCTTCAGTCAATGCTTCAAAATAATGTGGCACTGGTTGAGGATTTCTATGTTCATTTGGTATGTCTCTTTCTGACCTTCACCTGTTGTACGATAATTCCCTTGTAATTGTTTTGATTGTTGATGCATCTAGAATTTGGTATTGAGTTATTGCTTCACTCTGCATGGAAGAGTAGTGTGGTCTTCTGACAAAACTAACATGAACCCACAAAAATGATAGTTATGCTACCATTTAATGTACAAATGAATAGAAAGGGTACAGAAGCACATGTTTAGTTGGTCCTTCAACGCATTTGTATGTGCTGATGTGATGAAATGTTGTTGACTGTATCAGGTTTGATCAAGGGCATGCTCACATTACAGTGTTGTTTCATTTCATACTTTCACTTTAGAACAATTAAGTGAAGAAATGTTCCTTTGTTGTTTCCCATAGGTGGATGCTGTACCAGACCTTGTAGATCATATTCATAGAACGACTGCTAGATTACTTCTCCACATAAATGGGTGAGATATATGTCCTTGCTCTATTATGTTATGATAACTGGTTTGCCTTGCTTTTATGAAGGTGAACGATATTGATACACTCCCCTTACTTCTTGTCAGTCATGATGGATGCAGTTTTATGATTTCATTGTTTGTATGAGTTATGAATTTTGGATGATGTTGTACTTGTTTCCTCATCTTGTCTCTTTGGTTTGCACTGAGATTTTAATGAATGTTGATGATTGGTTCCCCCTAAGTTTATTATACATGAATGCAAAGACCAAGACATGAAAGTTTTGACAAGGTAGGGATAAATGTGTAAGGTAACTAGATCTGCCAAATATAGGACAATAAAAGCTATAATGAAAATAGATGAAAAGAAAGCACCAACTACTCATAGGTTTCCAACATTACAGTCAACAGATTCATGGATTCAACATAATGAGGAAGATTAAGGAAGCATCTAAATAGTTCAAGGGGCTAAAAGATCATAAAACAAATAACTCCATCCATTCCATATTGTGTGACTATTAGGTTGGTAATATATAAATTCCCCCCCACCCTGACCCCTAGTCATAAGAATGCAACACGTGATGTGTGGGTTAGGTGCACATCACCAGTTCAAGCCCTGCCGTATATAAAACTGTGGTGCTTAAGTGGCGAAGGGTAGAGGGACATGCTCATTATCCGTAAGTTTCAAGCTGTACACTAGTTGATCCTAGGGTATTTTTCGGTTATCTAAGAAGAAAAAAGATTCTTGAAATTTGTTTTAAGTTGTGTAGAATAATATTATCAATGGGAACAGTGTCAAATATACCATGGCGTCTTCAATTAAAAAGATTCTCAAATGAGTTGAGGGGAGTGAACTGAATATCAGAATCGAATTGCAACTTTTCGTTTGTATATTCCATTCCACTAGTGCTATCATTGTGAATTTTTTTTACCAATCTTCAAGAATTCAAATTCATGTAACTATTCAGATCTTCTACTTTTTCTTGAGATATTTCTCGATCAAACTATGTATTAATAGGTCAAATTAACACCTTGAACTCCGTGTCACTCAAAACTCCGTAATGGAAATCATTTAGCCTCTATGGAAATCTTGACTTCTGAGTGTCATTAAAGTGCTTAAAGTGTTTATGGAAATCTTGACTTCTGAATGTCTCTAATTTGTGATACTCCGTCGGTATATTGATACCATATCAGTATCATGTAGGACTGAGCTTTATCCTCTGTGATACACCGTTGCTATATTGATACCGTATCGGTATCATATAGGGGGGTATTAATTGTAATTAATTAGGGGGGGCATAAATGTAAAGGGAAAGTTTGCTTCAAGGGGCATGGGCTTCGTTCTCCCAAACAAAATAAAGAAAAGAAAAATGAAAGTAGTTTTTGGTCTCTGAAAAATGCAAAATAACTCATGAAAATAGTTGGTATATTTATACTGCCAGGAAAATGGAAATCTGGAGATATACCATTAAGGATCTGTGTGTTTGTTACATAAATGGGAGAATACAAGGGCATAGTACGAGGACTTGTATTACTTGCCTGTGACTGAATTCCCAGCACATGTTGGAACTTGATTCATTGGTTGTTTGTATATTTGTTGGAGTTAGAATTTAATCTTTTTCGTTTCCAAATTATAGTTAACCTAACAAGACAATCGTAAAGATGAAGTGTTTAAAGTAATGTTGTCTGGAACTATTTAAGCAGGTATGTTGATCGGATTGCCAATGCTAAATGGGAGGTGAAAGAGCTTGGAGTAGAACACAATGGGTATGTACTGAAGTCTTCTTCCTTTCAGAATGCTTGGAATTGTTACTGAATTCTAGCCTCTATATGTTTTTCATCGTAATTGGACATTGTGGGGAAGTGTTAGATAGGTTGGAATGTTGAGGATAGTGTTATCAATGTTGGATTTAATCACTTAAGCTGGAAAATGTGTTCGATGTGCTATGCGGAGAAGGCTTCTTAGGCTGAATTTTTAATATGTTTGTGTCAGAAGCTATATCTTTTACATTTTTCCACTTTTCTGTATTAAACAACTTGCCTTTGAGCATATGAAAGATGCCTAAAGACTTGCAAATTTTGAATATGTTAGAAAATCTATATTTAAATGTTTTCATTACTATCAAAGACACATTAAATGTTACTGTATTACCTTTTTGTGTATTTTAATCTTTTTAATACTCCCTCTGTCCCAGTTCAAGTGTCTTACTTTCCTTTTTGGTCTGTTCCAAGAAGAGTATCTTTTTCTATATTTAGTATTTTTTCAGTTTCAACATTCTACGTGGCAAGTTCACACGTCTTTGAACTTTGATTTAAGACCATGAGGTTCAAAAGTCCCCTTTTATTTCTTAAACTCCATGCCAATTCAAACTAAGACACTTAATCAGGATGGAGGGAGTAACTGGCTACCTCTTTAATTCACCAGCTATATATCTTGTTGACTAAATTGAGTTTTCACTATTTGATTAATTTTAAATTGTTCCTTTCTTTGCAAATCTTTTGGAAAAAGAAAGAAAAAGAAAACAGGAACAAGGCTTGTTAACCTTGGTGATGGTATTGTTATGTAACCTCTGTTACTGAATTATCAACATTTAATATTAATCCACTCTGAATTGTACCCCAACTTTCTATACTGGGCACACTCTCTCCCTCTCTCTGAATCTGGTGTTAATCTATGCTCTTACACCTTTATTTTTGCTTATATAATCTTAATCTTTTAAAAATTAAGCTTTTGAGAGAGATATAATGTATGATAAGATGACAGTAAAAGTCGTAGGAGGAGCTAACTGGTGGAGTAAACGGCCCACGAAGACTAACCTAACAACTACATCCTCGAGCATCAGTCGATTTTCCTTTCGATTGATGATCTGTGATAGGAAGGAGTGGAGGACACATATTAGGGTAGAAGGTTAGTAGGTAGTATAGTGTGGACCATTGTACTAGTTGTATTACTGGAGCTCTTGTTCTTTTATATTTATTAGTGTTGATTAATGTTTTGTCAGGTACTAGTTATATTGTTTATTATTTTTTTTAATAATCTATCCTAGAATGTTGTTGATTGTGTTTCGATTATCATTATTTTTTTTGTTGTTTTTTGGTAGACCCTGCAATGTTGCGTTGTTACATTCTATATTTGCTTCACTGTCTTCTTTTTCTTTGTACCTGGATTTGATGCACTTCAGCCGAGGGTCTTTTGGAAACAGCCTTTCTACCTTCATGAGATAGTGGTAAGGTCTGCGTACATTCTATCCTCACCAGACTCCACTAGTGGGATTTCACTGGGTATGTTATTGTTGATGATGATAGCAACTGTGATAGCTGATTTAACATGTGGGAGCCCAAAACAGGGATTCAGAAAGTTATGAGATACATTTTGATTATAGAAAAATGGGATCAGCACTAATTTGAATAATAATTTTATCTTAGAATCCCGCTTAATGGAACGACAGGCATTAAGTGCCAAATGTTTTTCTTTCTTAAATTGGTTTATAATCAAAATACCTTCTTATAAAATGGGATGGAAAGAGTATTTAATAATGTAACAAAAAGGTCAAATCAGCACGATTTTGGATCAACTCATAAAGAAAACAAGTTTTGTTAATTTAAATTGGATATATAATATAATAAATAAGAAAAAGTGGGGCATAGAGAGTGGTTGAAGGGTATGAAGAGACAAGAATTAAGAAGACGTATGATGTCATGAAGGTCAATATAATCGTAAATTTGATTTTATATCTGTATCTTTTGGAGATGGTAAGTTTTCCCATAGTAGATGCGTTATTTTGTTGGCTGCCCAATGTAGAAAATGAACATATAAAATTTGTATGAGGTCTTCTTTTTCTAGTTAGTTTACAAACAATTTCATTCGTATTCAACTATGACCCCCATTAACTAAGTGGGGGAGCTAATCCAGAGCTAACATGCTTTCTTAAACAGGAACGCCAATCTAGACACATCATGATCAACAGAATTTTGCACTTCCTAACTAGCTAGCTTGGGGTGGATAGTTGTTTTAAATTTGTTGCTTATTATAAACTAAATACAACCTACAATGAAGTTTTCTAGTATCCTATTTCTTGGTTAACCTCACTCTGTTTGGCACATTATACTGATCTTTTGTCAAATTGACCATAAGATTTCCTTCTCTGAGTCGGCACCTAACTGGAAATATATTTTGACATTTGATGTTGCTAAAGTACCATCAATATTTATCCATGTGTCTCCCAGTTTAATCCACTTTTTGTGTTGCAGATATGTAGATCTTTTGCTTGGAGAATTTAAGCATTATAAAACAAGGCTTGCTCATGGAGGAATTCGGAAGGAGGTAATGACCATCAACTGTTAAGAGTTAAAATTGGTGATGAAACATCAAATATATTCTCTCCATCAGTCTGTCCCAACTTATGTAGGCAGTGTTTGATTGATTATGAAATTTTAAGAAGGGAAGATTCTACGTTAGACATTTGTGTGGCTGTAAGTCATCTCAGTAAAATTGGATGTTTAAAGTTGAATTGTTTCTAAATAAGTATAACATTATTTTTTGGGTCAAACTAAAAAGAAAAGTATGACACATAAATTGGGACAACGGGAGTAAAATTCACACAGCTGCTCAAATATTTTGTATGAATGTTATCTGTCTTTCTTCAGAATCTGGATAGTCAACTTCCATTCTCCTTTAGTTAGATCATTCATAGGCATTCTGAGATCTCAAGTACACTAGGAAAATTAGGGTAAACACGTTGGGCACAGAACATTTCATATGAGACTGAGATCATGAAACTGTCATTCTCGGTTATTTGCAAATAAAGTTTGCTTCTGCACTAAATTGCTTCCTAATCCTGAAGGTGGTCAGTTTCTATCTCCTTTTCTAGAAAGGATTGGTGATGAACTGATATAATGATTGTTTTGTTCAACAATCTCTCATTGTCAAAACTGAAGGGATTAAACTTGCAAACACGTGACACTTCGATGTTCTTGCTGTACCGTGACTAAAGGTGTATTATTTTGCGGAGAACCTACTCTCCTTGATTGTTTGTGCCCTTATCTGTGTGCCCATATGAACACAGAGTAATGTCTAGAACATTTTGAATTTCTGAAAGTTTCTTCCGCATTCTAATCCTGGATTTGTGGCAACAATGCGCTCATACAGTTTGTAGGTCTTTTCTCCCAGTTCTCTTGAATTGATGGAGTTTGTCTTAACATGGTTGAAACACCTGGTTTTGTAGTTCATAAATGATTTGATGTCCTACAGTGACCACCTAAATTAAGACGACAATGCAAGGGTCCTGTTACTTTCCACTCTAGAGGGTAAATGTGTGTATCAGTGCATGACTTTGAATACCTCTATGCTATAGTACAACAACATACCTAGTCAAATCTTACAAGTGAGGTCTGGGAAGGGTGGAGTGTATCTGTTTCCGATATACCCTCAGCTGAAGTAAAGCATATCAAACAAGTAGGACAAAGGAAATACAGTAAAGAATACCAGTAGTAACAACAATCAATATGGAAATAACAGGTAATAGTAAAATTGAAGTCTAAGAAAGCAAGAAAATAAAGAAATAATGGTACCCTTGATAAGGGAAACTAGCCAGCGCTTGACTACCTACTAACCTTTTACCTAATCCTCGATTTTCATATCCTCCTATCTAGGGTCATATATGCTAGAAAGAGAGAAACAGTAAACTGCTTATAACTTTTTCCTTTTAATATATCCAGGTCCAAGACCTCCTCTTAGAATATGGAGTTGATAATGTTGCTGAAGTTCTCGTTGAAGGCCTTTCTCGGGTGAAGAGGTGTACTGATGAAGGGCGCGCTCTTATGTCATTAGATCTTCAGGTTTCAACTTACCATTAAGGATTTTGTTTTGCTTTTCCAAGTTAAACAGAGTTTAATCTCGATTTTGTTTCAGGTATTGATAAATGGCTTGAAGCATTTCATTTCTGTAGACGTGAGACCTAAACTACAGATAGTTGAAACATTCATCAAGGTTAGTATACAGATTTTAACAGTGAATCTTCTCAATGCACACACGACGATCTCATTGTTTGTCTCTTACATCCGTCACATTTTAACCATCATTACTAACCTCCGCGTAAATTCATTAAACAGGCGTTCTATCTTCCAGAAACCGAATTTGTGCACTGGGCACGCGCTCATCCGGTACAGAAAAACTTCCAAGTGCAAAATCTATCTAGAGTTGTTATTTTGACAATAACCTAATAAGAAGAGTTTCATATCTTTCAAATGTTGCAGGAATACAGTAAAAGTCAGATTGTTGGTCTAATCAACCTAGTCTCTACAATGAAAGGCTGGAAGAGGAAAACCCGATTGGAAGTGTTGGAAAAGATTGAGTGATCTCATTCTCGGGACACGAGTAGGGGTGTCAAATGGGCGCGTCATAATTTCATGGGCTAACTTTCGCATCCCTAACGGAGAGTATTACACTTGTTCAGTTTTGCACTATGATTTCCTTTTTTTTTAAATGTGTGTAATTGATGTAAATTGGGCTGTCACGTTATGTCCTGATCGTTGTACGCGATTATTTGAAAGTTTGTAAATTTATTCTCATTTATGTAACTAAAAATAACATTGTCCTTCTCCAAGGCAATATCAAGTGTAAGGATGAATTCTAATGATACCAAATAAAAAGTACATATATATTTGCAGTTGGTAATTTGAAAAATAGTCCTTGAATGGAAGAAAAATGAATCTTGAGCTTAATTCAATCGTATTATATGAGGAATTTTTCGAGTTGATATAAAAAAAATATCAACTTTACCTAAGCTTAGACACTAAAATGCATTATATGCTTGTTTATTAGCAAAATTAATTCATGCATTAATTAAGTGCATTAATAGTATTTTGTTTGATGTCCTTTTTTATGTTATGTATAACTAGAGGTGTGCATCGGTCAGTTCATCGATTTTCGATTTTTAAATAAGCTAAATCAATAACATAATTTTTATCGATTTGGTTTTTGGTTTACTCGATAAGGATGATAATGAGAATATACATTAACAAAAGAAGATTTAGTACGAAAGAGTAAAGATTAAAGACTAAATGCTAAAGAGGGTAACTAATCACTTAAGTACGGTAAAGATTAAAATAGGTAAAGTAATACTATAGTGTCTTATTACTATTCAATTACTAATATTTAATATTATGAAGGGGTAAAATAGTAAATTATTATAATCTTATTGGGTTATCGGTTTACTCAATAATCAAATAGTAAAAATTGATATCGAACCGATAACGCAATAATTTTTTTTTTCAAAACCATTAAAACCCGATAACCTAATAACCCAATAACAATAAACAAATAACGTTTTTATCAGTTTGATTTTTGCACTCCCCTACGTATAATTGGATTGGTCGCTCAAGATCTTTGGTTTTTATCCGTACCCGATTGAAAAAATGGGATCACATCTTATGGAATCATTGAGAATGACTCTGATCTAGTTCTAGAAGTAGAGGGCGCTCTGGTGGGATCTTTGCGAACAGAAAAAGATTGAAGTCAGTTTGATAATGATCAAGTGACATTGCTTCTTCAGCTCGAATCTAGAAATCCTTTAGATATGATGCAAAAGGGTTCTTGGTCTATCCTTGATCAAAGATTTCTCTGTGAAAACTAATGCCTTCCGGTGAAAGTTCTCTTTTCGAAATTTACCAACTACACATTGTCTAATCAAATTATCGCGGTGAATACAAGAAACAAATAATACTTTCTTGATTAAGAAAAAAAAAACAGTTTTTCAACATAAATTCAATTTTTTTTTTTGTTTTTGGGTTACATATCCCTATAGTTATTATTCACTTTTAATTGTTGGAATTTCTATTTATTTATTATTTTTTTGATACTGCTGGAGATTGGGTGATGTTAGCAATCATATCTAATGTCACACAAGGTTGATCAACTGGTACCTGTTTTCACATAAAAATAAAACAAAAATTATTTTTGACACAAATTTCTAAATATTCTAGTACAAATATATAAAACAAGTAACTTCATGTAATGTGAAGATAATATAAATTTAATCTAATAACAATGATAAATTCGGTATACTTTCACAAGTGAGGTCTGAAAATACTAAGACGTATGCAAATCTTATCTGACTCAAAGAAAAGTCATTGAAGCGAGAATACAAAGCAAATAATATTCATTACGGAATAAATTTAAGAGATAAGAATACTGAGGGATAGATACTTCACTTAAAATAATTACAAAAAAAAAAATAGTCCTTCATTGTATAGTCAGTGTATATTGTGTATCATAATGTATATTTAGTGTATAGCTCATGCATAAGTAATATACACTGTATAGTAGTGTATACTTTCTATAATTTTTGACAAACTATATTGTATACTCATATATAGTTTCGTTGATTTGGGACTATTTTTTATGTAAATAAAACATGGACTACTGTTTTGGTAAACTTGCCTTTTTTTGTATGTATATGAAATTTCTCCTAAATTTTCTTCATGTTTACGAAATTTGTGTTATCGTAGAAATTATAAGTATATGTACATTTATACTAGTGGAAGAAAATATATATCTGATAAAATAATTATAGTGTGCATAAACTGACTCGAACACGCTATATTTATCTAAAAAACTTTACCACCTCTAAGTTAGGTACCATACTTGATTGACACTACAAAAAAGTAGGAGGGAACTTGTGATACAATACTATTCAATTCAATGTAGTGTAGTCATAATGATATTTTTAGAGGATGAAAGTGACATTTCAATAAGTATTATTCTCTTTATTTCAATTTATACGATGTAGTTTGATTTGTTTATATCGCAAATTTTAAAATAAAAATGAACTAAATTTTCGTATTGAATCAAACAGTATTACGTAAATCGAGAAAGTGAAAATTTGACTTACAAAATGGCTAGCTCCAAGAATCCAATAGAAGTGGAAGTTCTTGTATGATTTGGAGAAAGCTTTAGTACTTTTGTCACCTCCACAATAAATTGGAGTTCTTTCCACATTCAAGAAAATTTTCAAACCTTCCCACCTATTAATTTGAATAATTATAATAAATGAGAAAATGACAATTCATATGTACATGGAATAATAATAATAATAATAGTTCAAACAAAGAGGACATATAGTAGGTCAAAAGAAAATTATACACCTTTTTCTTAGGTTTTCTTTTAAGTATTCCTCTGTCTATGGGTTTTTGAGACGAGAGTTTCCAAGAAACAGTCTCTCTACCTTTAAGGTAGTGATAAGGTTTGCGTACATTCTATCCTCCTCAGACCTCACTTGTGGATTTCACTGGGTATATTATTGTTGTTCTTTTAAGGATTCATTTTGAAAAACCTTGCTTTTCTTTTTTTTATTTGCACCGGGTGTCCGAGTATCTAACCTGGGGGTGTACAAGCCCTCGGCAAGAAGTTTCCCGCAAGTGCACTACGATTAATTAAGGTTTTATCCAATCCGATGGTCCTCAAAAATTGTTTGCACCCTTAGGCTCAAGTCAATTACCACCAAACCAACTCCTGAGGGTCTAAACAACCCTGCTTTTTGTATTGTGGATTTATCGGAAACAACCTTTTAACTCCATATAGGTAAAGAGGTAAGGTAACTACTAAAAAATATTCAACAGATATTTTGATTGAATTTGTGAAAAAAATAATGATATTTTTACATACAGAAAAATAGGAAGCTTTTCAATATTTCAGTGAGAATTTGTTTCTCACCATGTATTTTTGCAATGAGATTATTTAGTGGGAAATTATTTTTAAATGTGAGACACTTAAAAGAAAAATATAAATGATAGTTTAGATAGATATTATCATGATTAGAATTATTAAATATTTTCTTTAAATTGAAAATTATCCAAAAAATAATTAGAAATTTGTTACTTACTTCAGCTTTTCAACCCATGCTTCTGTTCCTTTAGTGGCACAAATGAGATCAAGCTGCAAAAATACATTGTCCAAAAATTAACAAATTAATAAAATCGTAACGATTCTGATCCAACTGTTAAGATATTATCTGTTATGAATTTAAATCCATACGAATTTATTCATTGTGATTCCTCTTAACAATTCATTTATTTTGACCTCATTTTTATTAGATTCTTTAATATTTTTTCTTTTCGATATGATTCGCGTAAACTATAATATGCACTTCTTTTTCAGAAGCTTGTATTCCGTTTAATTATCATGCAATAAAAATAAAAATAAAATAGAGGTATTCATTTAAACAATTTATGAAGGAAGACCCTACTTGCCCATTATACACAGTCACATTCACTCCTTTGGCCAATAGTTCATCAACCTGCAAATTACACACACACACACAAAAATAATTATAATTTTCAAAATTGTACAAAAATAAAATAAATATTTTTTTCTTATTTCCCTTAAAAAATAATCTGGTCTCGGGTGTGCATCGATCGGTTCAATTTGATTTTTGTTTGGTTTATCGGTTTTTATATATACTAAACCAATAACAAATGAATAAGATAATTTTTATCGATTTTCGGTATATCGGTTTTAAGTCCTTAACAGTTCGATTGTCAGTTTACCCGACAAGGATGATAATGGAAATTTGCATTAATAAAAGTAGATGGCATACGAAAGAGTAAAAACTAAAGACTAAATACTAAAATGAGTAATTAATTACTTAAGTACAGTAAAAATTAAAATAGGTAAAGTACTACTATAGTGTCCTATTACTATTAAATTACTAATATTTAATATTTACGGAGGGATAAAATAGTAAATTATTATAATCTTATTGGATTATCGGTTTACCCAATAACCCAATAGTAAAAACCGATATCAAACAGATAACCCAATAATTTTCTTTTTCAAAACCATTAAAAACTCAATAACCTAATAACCCAATAACAATAATTCAATAACATTTTTATCGATTTGATTTTTGCACACCCCTGCGAATAACTTTACCTCATTGATTCTTGGCTTCATAAAATCACCATATAGAGCTTCAAACACTAAACCAGACTGTCCTCCCCAACTGCAAAAATAAAAATAAAAAAATACTTAAATCTTTTTTTAAAATTTAAAAATATGGTACAATTTTTTTAAAAATATATATTAATAAATAAAAATTACCTAACATTTTTTGGAATAATTTTCAATTTTTTTTTTATTGCACCATTCATCAAATCATCAATATCATTACCACCACCAGGAGTAATTTTTGATAATTGTAAATATCTTGAATATTTCTTCATTCCAGTTGTTTGTGATGTTAAAGCTAAAGGATCCATAAAAGAATCCAACATGAAATTGTAAAAATCCTGCAATTAATTAAAAAAAATTAAGTTATATACGCAGATAATATTCAAAAAAAAATAATTATATAATCAGATCACTTATAAGATAAAATAATATACCACTGAATTACTGGAATCGCTTATGACGTTTTCTAGTACACCCCATGAATCTGTTGCAGCTTTAAATTGGCCAGCATCAATTTGTTGTTTTATTTTTTTAGCTATACTGTTTTTAAAAAAAAATGTTAGATAATTGGAAATGAAATTCAAGAAAAAATCAGAACGAAATTGAGATAATTGTAGTTTTTTTTAATTTTTTATTCGATGTTCAGTGTCTGTTTTAGGATTTTGATTAATTTGAGTAATATGATGAAGTGTTGTAAATTAGTTAGGATCTGATTTAGGGTTCCGACTAGATCCCTCAAAGTCGCAAGGCAAAATCAAGAGGAATTGAGACGGTCTAGGGTATGTGTTTTTCTAATGTTCGATATTCAGTTCTAACTAATTTAAATTTGCGGTTCGGAAAACCTTTTAAAATGGGAAGCATAGGGACCCCCCACTAATTGAAACATGGTAAAACCAAGAGGAAATTGAGATGCTTTAGGGTTTTTGTGTGTGTCTAATATTCGACTCTAATTAATTTGGATTCACACTTTGTAAGAGCTTTTTAAACATAAGATTCTAACTGACTTAAACACAAAGTCAAGGTAAAACCAAGAGGAAATTGAGATTCTCTAGAGTTTTTATCGAGTATCTAGTACTTGACCCTAACTAATCCAATTCACACCTCGTAACACCCTTTAAAAAGGGAAGCATTTAATTCTAACTAATTCAGATTCACATCTCGTACAATCATTTAAAAGGGAAAACACTACTTATATATATATAAAAAAAAGTTAAAAGTTCTAAATTAAGATCTTTAATCGTTCAACAATTCTTAAGTAGTGATATTTTTTTTATTTTTTTTGTGTGGGGGTGGGGGGGTGGGGGGGTAATTGACCTGTTTGCTTTTTGTAGTCCATTCCCATCAATTCTTGACACATCTTTCAAAAGAGGACCCCATGAAAACTGCATTTCCAAAAAAAAAAAAAAATTAAAAAAATAGGGCAATTCAAGGTTTAAACTTTATTCTAAAGGAATATAATAAATTAAACATGAAAAAATTGTAGCAATAAATTCAAAATTCCTTACCACAAAATCTTCAGGTGAAATCCAACTATCACCCAATGCCACTCCTACAATAATATATTATAAAATTAAAAAACAATTAATGCTTATATATATTATTATTTATATTTATACTACTCGAACTTTTTAAAAATATTACTAGAATTTCCAAAAGTAGAAATCGATATAAGTGCAGTAATATTTTAAAAACTTTCAAGCAATATATTTTATCGTAAAAAATTTACTTGTAATTATCTTATACCTGATTTAATTATGTAAATATTCTTATTGCCATTTAGTACTCCTTGTCAATTATGTGGTACTGTTAGAATTTTTAGAATTAAAGTTTATAATTTTGAATAAATTCAGGCATAAATTTTTTATAATTTTTGAAATAAAATTTTCATATTTAAAAATTATACAAAAAATACTACAAGTCACAATTGTAACAATTTAAAATATTTACAAGGCATATGAGAAAATCACAATCATAAATTCAAACTGTGAGATGGTAAAAGCAATCATTTGTACTTGCATTAGCGTCGGTAGGTTGTTTATATTACACCCTTTGAGAGTATAAAAGTGGAATACCTTGTCCATCGAACTGCCTTCAAATTTAAAATGAATTCAACTGATTCTCAAAATTCAAATAGTATCACGTAAATCGAGATAGAAATAGTAGGCTATCTACATCACACTCCTTGAGAGTAGTGGAATACTTTATGCATCGAACTGCCTTCAATTTAAAGATTAATTCAATTGATTCTCGAAATTCAAACAGTGTCATGTAAATCGAGATGAGATAGTAGACTATCTACATCACGCACACCCTTGACATCAGTATAAGTGAAATACTTTATGCATCAAACTACCTTTAATTTAAAGATCAATTCAATTGATTCTCAAAATTCAAATAGTATCACGTATATCGAGACAAAGAATAATACATACCTCCAAGTTTGAGCTTCAATTTGCCAGATTGAATAGCTTTAAAGGCTTCAAGTGCAAGAGTAACAGCAAACTTTCCTCCATAGGACTCTGCTACAATATATAGAGGGCTTTGTTGAAGACTTTGATTTCTATTGAAAATTTCAATTAATAATGTTGTTAAATCTGTTGCTGCTTCCACATCTGTTTTCACAAATAAATCATTGTCCTCCACAAAACTATATCCTGTTCCAACTGGATTGTCCTACAAAAATCGATGGTGAATTCAGTCAGTAAAGTCTGTATAATTTTATAAAGATAATATATTTAATGTAATTTCAGAAGTGAACGTTTGAAAAAGATAGTGTGTATTTAGATCAATCCTATCTTATGTAGGATAGAGATATTCTCTCTGATGTTGTTTTTAAAGACTGTCCTCTCTCGATTGGATCTTGGTCCAGCCTACTACGAGGATCCCGTATCCAGCAACGGATCGGGAGGATTGTGTTTGTCCGGGTGATTGATCCTGCCATAATGTACTTCTACCTATTATAGCACCATTGACCGATATATTTACATTTATATGTTGTTTGAATTGAATGATGAGCCCCCCTTATTCTAAAAAAAGAATTATAGTATATGTATAAGGCCAAATTTCTTAAATTTTATGTTTTATGTAGTATATATCGAACTCGTAGAATTTATATTAGATTCCCTTCTAATCTTGAAGGTTTAATGCAAGGACGGATGGACGTTTAGACTTTAGATAATAAACACGTTTACATTCAAAAAATCACATTGTATATATAAAGTAATTTACTCTATTATAGTGAGAGAAAAAAACAACTTCATATGTATACTATAATTTTCTGATGAATTCCCTTTCATCTGACGATGTATGTATACATAGTACGAGCAAAAAATAATACATAAAGTTGAACCTCTACTAGATTCACTTCTAGTCTTAAAGGTTCAATACCACATTAGAACTAGAGAGACAAAAACGAGTTAATTGTCAAAAACTTACATTGTATATATATAAAAATTATATACTGATGAATCGCTCGATAAAAATTCTATTTCTATCACTGATTCCAACAAATAATGCATAAAGTTGAACCTCAAGACCTCTACTATATTTATAAGATATATACTCATGAATCGATAAAAATTTTGTTTTCATTACTGATTTCAACAAACAATACGTAAAGTTGAACCTCAAGACCTCTACTAGATCCACTTCTAGTCTTAAAGGCTCAATATAACATTAGAACTAGAGAGACAAAAAGGAGTTCATCGTCAAAAATTTACATTGTATATACATAAAATATATACTAATGAATCGGTCAGTAAAAATTTTGTTTCCGTCACTTTTTTTGTCGAATAACACGTAACGTTGAACCTTAAGCCCTCTACTAGAGCCACTTCTAGTCTTAAAGTCTCAATACAACACTAGAACTAAAGGGACAAAAGAGGTTCATCGTCAAAAACTCACATCATATATATAAAAAATATATATCGATGAATCACTCGATAAAAATTCTGTTTCGATCACTGATTTCAAAAAAAAAAAAAGTTGAGTGGCACTTACTACAAAAAGAAGATCAGCTTTTCTCAACCAAGTTGAATTTCTTGGTTTAAGATTAGTGTCCAATGGCCCAACTTCTTGGAAATTTCCAAGTCCAACTCCTGATGCTCCCTACAAACATTTAAACATTGTTAATTTAATTTTTTAAAATGAGATTAATTAAAAAAAATAATTTACTAAATGGAAATGCAAGACATAAATTGTAAATATTAATAAATAAATAAATAAATAAATTGTTTTAATATTTTATAATAATACACCACTTACAGGTCCACCTTGTAACCATAGAATTATTGGCCATGGTTTATTTGGATCTTCAACTCTGTATGAACTTCTGTAGTACCACCAGAACATGTGGGCTTCTGTAATTTATAATATTTTAATATCAATAATTAAATAAAATAAAATAAAATAAAATAAAACAAGAATTAATTCATGTCTCGTAAAGGTAGAGAAATAATTTTTGGTATACGCTAGGTTCAAAGTAACGTAAACATCGATAATCATCAATGTACGTTTGTAACTGTGAATAATCAGTGTAAATTCTATGTATACTCATAGACAGAGTCACAAAAATGAGTAATAATCTCCTAGTAGAGACTGGTATGATGAAATTCAACGAATTGTTCGGAATTTGAAGTTTATAGATTCTGAATTTACCTTAAAAACATATAGTCATCATAATCACCAGGTCCGCAATTAAATACTTGTACATTTTTTATGGGACAAATACAAAGATCTAAACAAAAGTCAATGAATTCATGAACACGTTAACTAATACTCTCCTTCTGAAACAGTAAATTCGATAAAAAAAAGTACTGAATTCATCTGAACACGTTAACTAACACTCTCCTCCTGCCCCTGTGTATATCGGTTAGAAAAAGATAAAAAGTTATTGAATTCATCTGAACACGTTAACTAACACTCTCCTTCTGCCCCTGTGTATATGATTAGAAAAAGTAAACAGTAAATCTGATAAAAAGTTATTGAATTCAACTGAACACGTTAACTAACACTCTCCTTCTTCCCTTGTGTATATGATTAGACAAAGTAAACAGTAAATCTGATAAAAAATTACTGAATTCATCTGAACACGTTAACTAACACTCTTCTTCTATCCCCGAGTATATATCGATTAGAAAAAGTAAATAGTAAATCCGATTCTTACTTGGTCTAACTTCAACATAACCCCATGACTCTGAAGAATCTTGATTTGTTGCAGCAATGGTTGTTGTTATTCCTCCATGAAAAATTGTAATCAAGAAAAATAGAGAAATAAAAAGGGGTATTTTAAATTCCATTTTCTTGAAAAATGAAATTCAGAGAAAATTAAAAATAAAGTTTGTGGTGACAGAGAATTGAGAGTTTCATGATTGATGAAAAAGAAGCCTTTATATAGATTTTAAAAAATTAATTTTTAAATTTTTAAAAATTGATTTATTACTCACAAAATCTCAAAATAAGTACAAGTAAAATGAATATTAAAATATAATTTTAAATTTAAAAAAAAAATTAAATTTTAACTGAAATAACAAAAAAAGTGGCAGCAATAAAGGGGAAAAGTAGACTGGATAATTTGACTTTACAGAAGAGCTCAATTGTATAATAATAATAATAATAATAAATAATATAATATAATAAATACATTATATTGTATTAATTAATGAAATAGATAATATAATCATTTAAGTATAAATTAATCCTAACTTTTAGCTAATATCTATAACTAAATATGGAAAAAATTTAACCACTAAAGACTCGTGGAATAAATAAGAATATTTCACAAATTAATTTTCCTATTTTCTATATAAGATATCGAATCTAATTAATAGTCATAACCAAATATAGTACAAAAATAATTTTACATTCTATTTCAAAATTGTTAGTATTTTCGATCAAATAAATTCTTGTAACCAAACGACCCCCAAACCTAAGGGTCCTTTGGTTATCGAGACTATGATATAATTTCGATATAATTCATGATAAAACTTATATAAACAATGTGTAATGATCTATTTTATATATAATGTGGTATTATCTATCAATTATAGGATAATTTTTTTTGTTTTTTTTCTGCGATGGAATAGGTAGAATCACTTTATTTTTAATTAAATATCTCGAATTTAAATTTTGAAAAAAAAAAAAAAAAAAAATTCTGACAGTAAATAAAGAAATACTCAGAGTTTCATTTATTGGTGTTGGAATTTGATGTTCATAGGTCAATTTTATCCTATCTTTGTACGTCAATGTTTTTAATGGAGTGAAGTGCAAGTGGGAATACTAATTATTTTAATTTATTTTTTTAAATGTCAAAGGAAAATTCCTATCAACATGGCCAACTTTTTGGAATATTTTCGTAAGTGCATGGTCGTTCGATCAAAATAATTACTAAAAAAAATTAATTCGTTGTGTTATATAAATATGTATAGTCAATGTATATTTTGTGTATAGTCAAGCTATATTCAGTTTTTGAGTGTTTCGTAATGTATACTCAGTGTATAATGCATGTATAAGTAATCTATATTGTATTATATTATGTATTCCCTCCGTCCAACTTTACTTGGCCCCTGTTGACTTGGCACAGGAATTAAGAAGTAGTAAATGATAGGGGTAATTTTACCAAATCTCCCTTTGAATATAATTAATACAATATATTGAAAAATGTAATAGGGAAATGACTATAATTTATGACAAGGGTAAATTAGGAACTAAGTGTAAAATTATCTCTTGATTTCATAAACTGGACAAGTATTGTTGGACATCCTAAAATAGTATAGGGGTCAAGTAAAGATGGACAGAAGGAGTATATTTTCTATGATTTTAGGTTATACTACAAACAACAACAACAACATATCCAGTCAAATCCCACAAGTGGGGTCTGGAGAGGGTAAAAATGTACGCAGACCTTACCACTACCTCATAGAGATAGAGAGCTTGTTTTCGGGAAACCCTCGTCTCAAAAATTCATAAGCAGAATAAACTATATACGAAAACAAATATGATTTTAGGTTATGATTTATGTAAATAAAAGAGGACTATATTTATTATAAATTAATTTATTTATTTTGTATATATTTGAAATTAATTAGATAAATAACATATAGTATTATTATTAAATTTGGATACTACAAGAAAATTGTCATTATAATTAAAGCAAACAAATTTCTTTGGTAGTTAGAGATTCTTTTATTTTTTGGACTATTTTAATACAAAGACAACCTGTCATTAACAAATATAGAAAATATATTAACATGTGAATCTCAATAATTAGTGTAATTCATATGCTTTATTAATTATTTTAATTTACTTTGTTCTAGAAGATTAATAAGTAATCAAGTGCTTGGCAAATATTTCAAAATAGTAGTCTAATATGTTCAACAAATTATTCCAAGAAATAATTATTACAAGTTTTAATAATGTCTAATAAAGTTTAGTTTAACTATTAAGTCGATCAAAGCCTGGTAGTAATTGATAAAATTGTTGTCATCATGTGTCACGATAAGGTTGTGTACAGTAGATCCTTGTGGTCGGGCTCTTCCCCGGACTTTGCGCATATCGAGAGTTTTAGTGCACCGAACTTACCCCTATTAAGTCAATCAAAATAGAATCGTTTGTTATCACTTTGAGCTTGCACTAATTTTCTTTAACTTTAGATGTATATCGTACATGCACAGACCTGTTTAATAATGATATATATGTGATATTAATTGATATGAGATGCATGTGAGTTGCACGAGATATATGTGTAACACACGTAGAAGCTAGTTTTGTTGAATATATCTGAGACCTCTTATACCTTAGGTCACTAATTCCGTTGAGATGCTCGTGTTTAGTGCTTGCGTAGTACTTTTACCTCATTTTTATTGCTATACGTTACGAGTTACGACTTTGGTTGCATATATCTTGCCACTTTTTCGACATCACTTTTTTCTCTTTCTAACGTTGTCATATTATTCTTTTCTTGTAATTCCATTTTGATTTTTTTTTCTTTTCTTTCGAGTCAAGAGTCTATCGAAAACATCCTCTCTATCATCGCAAAAATAGAATAAGATCTGCATACATCCTATTCACTTCAAACTTCACTCATAAAATTACACTGATATATTATTATTATTATTACTTTGATCTTAATTTGTATAATAATAAATATTTTTTATACAATTTCCTCTTCTCATTTTTTATTTTAGTTTTTAGTTTTCAATCTGGATTTATGCAAAAAAACAAAATATATCCATTATTTTCACCTTGGAGCCAAAAACTAAGGGCACATTTTGGAATCTTCTTATTTATTTAATTAAAATAGCAACATAAAGGTCATCAAAATAATTGTCTTTTTTAATCATATAAATGTCATTTGAATGATTTTTTTCATATTTTTCTTGGATGAATCATGCCATTAAATTATCTTTTATGCTATTCTTGAAGTCTCCAAAAGATTAAAATTGGGAAGTATTGAAAATCATCTTTTAAAATAATTTTTTTTGCTAAAAAAATTACTAAAAGAAGAGCATAAATTCAAGCAAATTTATAGAAAAAATGTTAAAATTTATTTTCTTTTTTTTTAAAAAAAAAAAGATAATTATAAAGTCCCATCTTGAGAGTAGTTGTTTGATGTTGATTGCCAACAAATTTAAGAAAAAATGTTATATTTTTTCCAAAAGTGGTCCAAATAAGATATAATTAAAAGTGAAAAAAAAAACATCTTGAATTGATCTATGTGGCCCAAGAATGGAAGGCATTATGATGATTTTGTAGAAATTATTTTAGTTAAAAAGGAGAAAAAAAAAGTGTCTTATAATCATGATGATTCACCTTTAGTGTCTTATTATATTATGATAATCACTCTAAATAATATAAAAATATTTTTCTCATCTCTGGATTACTGGCAGTCTTAAAAACGCCTATCTACTTGAGTAACTGAACTAAAATACACCCTCAATCTTGCAACACGAGTGAAATACACTCGTAAATTCTTGCCAAGTTTAGAGTGTTTTCAACACTTCTCTCGACTTTTTAGCATACAAGAGTTTGAGACCACTTGCTATAACATGTGGCAGATTAGGATAGATCGAGGTATATTTAAGTTCAGCTAGTCAAGTTTAAGGGTGTTTCTAAGACTGTCAATAATACCACACTTCAACAGGTCGAAATTACAATTGTACAATAAATCTTCACATTGCTACAATTTGAAAGACCTTTACTTGAATGGGCCACATTTAATGGGCCTCAAAGGTAATCCCTTGTTCAATATGTATACATTGTGGATTATAGTAGAATGTAGAAATGGCACCAAATAGCCATTTTGACTCCACTAATTAAAACTATTTAAAATTTAGCCAATTTCGACGAACTTCATGTCATCTCCCTATTGCAAATTTAGTTATGCCAAAACTTAACTTTAGACCATAAAACTAGAGTTCTTTTTAAATTTATAAAATTTTGATTATTCTTGTTAAATAGGAGTCCTAAAAATGGCTATTTTTGAACTTCACCTAGGTTAGAGTATGTAAATATCGATGTTTGAATCTTGGCCCAATAATTGTTGGGCTTTTGAGACATGTACTTTTACTTGGCCCATAACATGAGTTCCCAAAGCCCAATAAGTGTTCCCCTACTTCTCAAGCACATTGGATTAAACACTACAAATAATTACTCTTATAATTATCAAAATTTCATAATTATTTAGCAAAATGTAATTATTGATTTGAACCACACAACCTTAGGATTATGTATGGATATATATACACACACTATGTATACATAGTATGTACATATGTGTGTGTATATATACACATACTATGTATACACAAACCACATGTATGTATATATGTGTGTGTGTATATATGTAACTATATGGGTATGAAATTTAAAATGTGAGTTTAAATTGTTTTTTGTTATTGTTTCGTATCATTTCACAATGTATCATATATTGTCTTAAAGAAATATAATATTTGAATAGATTATATCAGTTTTCGCCACTATAAAACATATATTACATAGAATATAGAATAGAGTTATTATCAAAAAATAAGATAAAAAATAATATAGAATTATTAAACAACAAACAAAATTAAATGAGACGAGAAAATAAAAAACAAAATGATCACACCATAATATTCAATACATAAAATGAATTTTTCATTACAATGTAACAATGAATTTAAAAATACAATACCATAAAATTTAAGTAACAATCAAAATAACATTATATTTAATGTATTTTCAATAGATAAATAATTTATTTTTTTTATTTTTTTTATTTTTTGTCATCATTCTAGCAGTTTCCAAACTTCAATGCAACAAGAAAAGATAAAGTCCCCATGCCCTGCTGATGCCATCTATCTTGGTTCTTTTTGTTCCTATACTAATTTTTTTTATTATATATAAACTAAAATAAATTAATAAAATTATAAATATTATTTTTTAAATTTAAATCGTACGTATAAAATTACTCTATTAATAAAGTGCATTTTATTCCTTAATATAACGATTTATAGACATAAAATTCATATTAATTGAGAGTACATGCGTTTAATATGTCCTATATTTGAGTGATCAAAATACTTTTTTTCAAAAAAATATATTTCTTATAAATAAGAATAATAAATTCTGTAATAAAAATAGAAAAATATTTTTCTTTTATAAAATAACTTTCAAATTCATTATCTCCTTTCAAATCGATAATTTTTTCACCATCCCAACCTTTTTACTTAATTAAAAAAAAATTATATTTTTTTCGATTTAAATTTAAAAATAAATATCGAGCATCGAACGCCGAGAGGAGATGGTGAGTAGGCAACCCCCATGTAAAGGAAATGTTAGAAGACA
>JBCEWC010002007.1:0-36924 GCA_038996855.1 Solanum aculeatissimum
AACATCTACATTTTGTGCAGGAACAACTTAAATGAGCTACTGTTTTCTGTATTCTGTCAACATATACAAAAAAAAAACACACATCTACATTTTGTGCAGGAACAACTTAACAATGCATACGATATTCGGATATAACAATATACAAATTTTTAGTATTAAATGAGCTACTGTTTTTTGTATTCGTTCATCGAATACACCAATTACCAAATTAAAAAAATGAAATAAATCATATACGTGAGAATGACAACGTTTATCGAAGAAATCATATACATTTTACAAAGCAACAAATTCTAAAATACAAATTTTTAAATGTATTTCAATATAACTAGAAGAATAAATGGTATAATATCATTTTCTTGATGCGCAAACGTATACAGTTACATCGTTATACTCACCAGTTTTACCGTCTACAATCTGAAAATGTTGTTATCTTCTATTGGATCCAGCGTATATCAGAAAAATCAAGGTGTTTTTAGAGAGGAAGAGTCATATATGGTAAGTATGACTGATTAGATTTAGCCACCATTAATTAAGGAACAGTTTCCTTCTTTTTTTTTGCATCAGAATTAAAGGAAATAACCATTAAACAACTTCTGATTAATTTGTTATAAGTTTTCTTTAAATTCAGTATTATACAAAAAAAGTTTTGATGGTCATAGCTATAAAACGTAATTTTGCAAACTTTAGTTATTTTAGGCCTTTATGTTTCACTACATGGCTATTTATGAAAATTCCACTTAATACAATTAGTGCTAAATCTAATTTTGCATAAGAGACTTATATTTATTAAATTAAAAAAGATTAATTCAAGATAATATAACTTGAACCGTGTGTATACAATATAATTGTCGGATATGTCTATACAAGACTTTGTTTACTTGTATGAAAATGTGAGTAGTTTGATCCAAATATATATATGTAGTTAGTATTACATATCTTTTTTTGACAAAATTAACAACTTATATTTTTATACAAACTATAATATTATTCGAGAAAAATAAAAGAATAAATTACGTAACCAGACAAACATGTGATATGTATTTACAATACACCACTATAGTTTGAAAGTATTACAATTTGTAGTTATAATTAGAATTTTGTTGTTATTTTCTCTCTCTTTTCTCCCTCACCTCACTCTTCTCCCTATCCCCCTCCCTCTCTCGCCTATGTTTGAGTCTTCTCTCTCAATATAAATACAAATTATAATAATTAATATTACAAATACAAATGTTGATAGTTGTTTTTACAAATACAAATGATCAACTATACAGATCCTTTTCAATGATGCAAAATACATATGTATTTGTCAATATAACATTGATACAAATAATTACAATCAATTATACAAATACAAATACTGAACTTGATACAATATTGATACAATTTTATGGGGATACAAATTGCTCATTAATCCAATTGAAACAAGTTTTACCTATATAATCCCTTTAAGAATATATATTACACTCTTTAAATGCATTATTTTATAATTACTACTAATAACATTTAATTTCAGGTTATAACAAATCATCAATATTTTATAATATTTAATTTTATTTTTATTAAAAATATGTATTCATTAAATATCCAAAATAATGGATTTGTATTTCGTTTTTATATAACAATCTAACTACAATTAAAGGCATTTTTATTGGTTAAACTTTACAAGTTGTCTTAAATTGTTCAATTTAACCGTATTTTTCTCTTTCAACATAATTATCACATATTTCCATGTAACTCTTTCACTTACACAGAAAGTTTTTTCTTCTCCCTCTTCTTCTTCATATGAACCATAAAAAAATACTCCATTCTTGTCCATCTTAGTTAACTTATTTTCTTTCCTTTACATCATGTACAGAAAAGGTAATGTTAATATTACTTCTAAAAAGAGCCCTGGGTTAGCAGAGGAATAAAAACACAGGCAATCGGAGATTAAATCACCAAACATTCAAATAGTAACACAAATTTCAGTGAGAAATGTCAAGCCTCCTGATAAGAAGAGTCGCATAGCAATGAAGAAGATTGAAGCAATATTCAGGAAAAATTCAATTTCATCATCTAGGAAAATACGGACAAACAAAAAATTGATGTGTCACATAAGGAACAATGAAGAAGACTGAAGCAACATTGAGGAAAAAGATTCAATTTCATTACTTTTCTTATGCATATTAATGCAATTTGGTTCTCCTGTATATATGAATGATTTTTTTAAGTATAAAATATAAATTAATTTAATATCTAGTTAATTTTGACATAAAATAGTTATTATTTTAATCTTATAATCAATATGAATTTGGTATGATTTGCTTTTCATATATATTTTATTTGCATAATAATATATAAACTCACTTTGAATTTATTATGATTAGCATGAATTTTATATAAATTTGATATTTTTTATTTGTATGTTTACTGTAAATATTTGGTATAATGTTCAATCTTGTGCCGCCATGCATTTGGTATAACATTGATATAATTTATGAATTTTCACATTGAGTTTGTTGGTGAATTGAATTTGAGATGAAAAGTGGTATAATGTGTATTACTGTATTACTTGTGTTTACTTTTTGTATTAATTTGATATAAAATATACATGTATTTAGTATATACACATTTGGTGTGTATATATATATATATATATATATAATAGGTGGCATGAACTTGACATAAAATTGATATGATGTGCATTATATATATGAGGTGTTTACTTTCGATATTTATTTGGTACGAAAAAAATAGTATATTATCCTATTTTCCACTGTTTAAATTGATATGAAGTTTAAATTTGTATAAATTTTGAAGTTCTCCGGTATATATGATTATCTTTTTGTGTATAAAATATAGATGTGTTTAATATTTGATCAATATTGATATGAACTTGATAATTTCTTATGAACTCTACAATTGCTATGAAATTGATTTAATTTGTTTTTCATTCATGTTGTGTTTGCATAATAAACAATATCAAATTGTAGGATATTAAAAACTACACTAAATTCATGTCAATACTTGTTAACTATTAAACACATTTATACTTTACATCAAATTAATACAAAATACATACAATATACATTATACCAAGTTCATATCATATTCCTGTCATTAATAAATCTAATGCAGATACTCAAAAAATATATCAACATCATACTTATTATATGACAACACATGAATTATACTATATACAAAAAATAAACAGTCTGTATATAATCAAAGAATACCAACAAATTATATGAAATTCAAGCCAAGCATATAGATTATAAGTCCGCTCAGGTCTTATTATGACAAATTGCAAACTACTCTCATACATGTTTTTGTATAACAATTAAACGATTAAAAAAAATATTTTTTTGATATAGAGTTAAAACACTTTTTTGAATTCACAATTTAGTATTTTTTTTATTTTTAAATTAATAATGGATATGAAAGAGAGTAGTAGTAAATTAAGGAGGAAAAAAAGGAACTCCTACATATTATCAGTAAAATAAAAATGGTAAAATAAAATGGATTTAAATTAATGATAAGTAAAAGAACCCTAATTTAATGGGACACTTAATTAAATGAACAACTAAATAATTAATTTTTAATAGCTTTTCCAGTTTTTTTTGTTTTATTTTTACTTTTTTTTTTTAAAACAAAAAATGTTATAGGATGCAAGAAATCTAATGCTATAACTTGCAACTAAAAAATAATGTTAAAATTCGTAATAACATATCTAATATTTGTCATTTTAAATTTTTTCTCTTGAAACAATATTGATATAAATGATAACAATCATTACACAAATACAAATGTTGAACTTGTTATAACATTGATACAAATTATATTGGGATAATTACACCCACAAGCCACTGAGAATGAGAAAAAAATAGCTCACTTTTTTTAAGTTACGAAAAAGTAGTCACTCGGCTGACCTTTGGCTATTTGTTATGTATATTTGTGTATCATAATTTATATTTAACGTATAACTTATATATAAGTAATATACATTGTATAGCAGTATATACTTTCTATAACTATATTGTATAGTCATGTATAGTTCGTTGATTTGGGACTATTTTTTATGTAAATAAAACATGGGCTACTTTTTTTGTAAACTTTTTACTTTTTTTGTATATATATGTAATTTCCCTATTATATTTGCTATTATTATTGTATTCATTTATACATGTACATACTAATTATAATTCAACAGATATACAAATACAATCGTTGATACATATATATAGTAGTTACACATATATAGTTATCCAATAGATATACAAATACAATTCGTCTCTCTCTTGCCTTTCTCCTTCCTCTAACATGTAGCTATAACCATAAGGTATTAGCTATTTTTACCTCATTATATTTCAAGTGTTTACTCATTTTGAAAATAAAATCACAAATACACTATCAACTCAAGAAAATTGGAGAGTGAGATTTGTGGAGGACTAAATCAAAGGTTTCGCTAATCTATTTCTTGAGCCTCTGTGTAGAATGAGATGGTTTTATCAAACATCAAAGTGCAGCACAACAATAACAAACAGAATAATTAAGTAATTTTGTTTGACATTTTAATAAGTTGTAGCGGTTACTCAATTAATATTTGTTGGCTCTAGTTTTAATTTTCTTGCAAAGGAGAGAATAGAATGAAATTTAAAAGATGAAGTTGAACAAGTAGGTCTGAAACACTTTTTTCTTCATGTTGAATTTAAATTTTTTTATTATCAACATCGATTCTGCTAATTAGATCGGATTGTTCTTTTACCATTTTGAAACCTGAGGGACAATTAATTTTGTTGATTTTTCAAGTGCTTAAATCTGGCCAACAAGTTGAACATTTTTTCGGAAAATGTTATTTCTCATATTATTCCTCCACAATATTTGAGATAATTATTTAAAAGTATAATTGATTCGAGTAATGGGTCAAGGTTTATCAATTTATTATTTTCTCTATTTTTTTCTATCTTCCGTACACATAAAAAAATCACACGTGCTCTCTCTTCTCCATATTCAATTCTTTGTACATCTTTAAAATTCTCATAAGTAATTTTATTAGCTAATTTGTTAATTGAAGGTGGTTTCTTCGATGAACATGGCTATTGCAATGGTGATGATGGCGATAATTATGAAATCTTGGGTGATTTGGTGTAGCTTTTGAGGTGTTTTTGGATGAATCTGATGTTTGAATAAAAGAAAGAAGACCAACCCTTTTCTGTAAATTAATATATAATATTATATATGTGAGTATAAATATCTCTTATAATTTTATATAATATTGTATATTAGGTGTTTGATAATGTATATCAAGTTTTAAAATATTCTTGTAAAAGATAAAATGACAAGTGTTTGTATATTGCTTTATACTGATATATAATGTCGTATATCTTACTTTAGGGAAAGATTTATCATGTAAGTTTTGGGCTCTATATTTGCAAAGCAAGTTAGATAATTGTATATTTTTGCAACTATCCCCAGTCACTTGTTAATTTCTGATAGAATTAATTACTCATTTTTTTTCCTTTAAACTTAATTCCTTTTGAAGGTATCAATAGTGTAAAGTATCAAAAAAGAACTTCACTGTTAATCAATTCGTTGTTAACACCGCAGAAAACGTTTAAAATCAGTCAACATTTATGCATTCTAAATGTTCTAAAGATTACCAGCAACAAAGGAAGGTAAGTTATGAACAGAGCTTATAGTTCAAAACTTCAAATTTTGGGCATTTTGGAAAGGGGTGTCATTGAGGCCAACAACAAATATCAAACGCTCAACGCTCATAACTAGAAAAAGGCATGTCTGAGAGAGACTTCCTCTCAACATAGCCAGTTTTACTTGTGCACAAGCCAAAAGGCCTATTTAACTTTGAACAATCAATGTTCTATATCATTTGTCTAATTACTTTTCTTACAAAGATCACAAAAAAATATACAGCAGATAGAATGCGGAGGAAATAATAAAAAATGAATAACAGAAAGAGTAGAAGAAAAAATACCAGGAGAGAATATTATTATCAAAAGGAAGAGAAGAGGAGGGTGTCAAAGAAGGGGTTCAGAAAGTTCCATTTCATTGGCACCCTCTTGTTGTGTCTCTACACGTCTCATACCTACGAAATCTAAGCCAAGCCATTGCCATGGCCAGCACATGTATCTTGGCCTGTTTAGACCAGTTGATGTTTCCCTGCCGTCTAGCTCTTCAAGCTGACGGGTGAGCTCTTCCACTTTATCCCTCAGCCTCGATGCTCTTAAATCTGCCAGTCTCAATGATTTCTCAGCTGCATCCCTCGCAGCCATGGCTGCATCAGCTGTTTCTTCTTTGAATTTTAGCTTCTTCCCTGACTCTACTACAGCCTCCTTAGCTGCCTCAAGCTCCTGGCGTACAGCCGATAACTACAAGAACCACCAGAAGGAGGTTTTCTTAGTGATAGTCTCTGAGGGAATAGCTGGAATGCAGAATACGCAGCGGTTTGTTTACAAGAAATTGTTCTAGAAGAGAAAAAAACATATGCATACCAACTGCTTTTGTATTCTGCTAGTAAATTTGAAAAGCATGAAACTAGACTTCCATTAAGTATTTATATTTTTATGGTTTATGGAACATAGATGATTTAAGAGTTCTCAATATCACTAAACCACAATCCACAGGCAATTTCATAGGCTGAGTGCAAGATGTATTTCCTAATTATATGCATAGGGACAGATGGCCAATGGTGCATGTCCATTCTTTTTTGGTAAGAGTTTCTTGTTGATTATATAATAACATGTGACATTGTCAATGCACTACACGGCTGCACTGTTCTTTAGTAAAAGTAATATCCACGTGCATGAATCCAATAAAAGGTGCTTGTCTGAGCTTCAGTAGACTCTGTTTTTTTTCTCTGATAATGGCTAGAAATCTCACTTGTTGACATTCAGCGAGTCACATAAGACCTGCATTACAAATTGACATACAGAGTTTTGGGGAATCTTAGTAGCTCTGGTAGTTGATTACCTGAATTTTTACCTTATCAGTGAGGGCTCAATTCCCCACCTTGTAATCCTCTCCCCCATTTCCCCTTCCCCACAGCCCATTTTATTAATATTATTTTTTTTGGGAAAAAAAAACTGAGCTTTCTCTTCTGTCTATGGTTAGTGGTGATTGGTCATTCATTTTGGTTGGTTTGTCTTGTTGATGCAGTAAATAAATGTGACATTGTCTATGCATTGCTCCAAGTGCATTATTTTTCTAGCAGAATTAGATATTAAGTGAATAACCCCAATATAAAAGTGTTCTCCACAATTTAGTAGATCTGATTTTCCACCGAACAGACCAAAAACTTTGGTTTTCCATTTGAGAGCTAACGCTGGATAAATGGACAATAACTTGTGGACATCAAACTCTGGTATTGTGTCTTAGCTTAATGCAAGTATCTAACAAAGCATAGTCAATAGCAACTTAGTGCATAATCTCAAAAATCTTAATGGCAGTTCTTTTGAAACAACTTCCGCATGCCAAAGTTCATATCGCTTAGCCAGCACTCACACATTACACCATGAATCACTACTACTAACTTATTTCATAGAACACCAAAGTCTTCATATCAAGCACTTTACTCATTCCAACTCTCCTTCACTCTCTTTGTAGTCATGGGCTATAATATTTGTATTCTAAACTATTTCCAATCCTTGTTGACCAGCATATCAACTACAAAGAGACAAGAGAGGAAGAGTATATCATATAACAAAAAACAATTCTAAAATATACACCAATAAGACTTGCTTACTGAAGCATGTTACTCTAGCAAACGACAACACACTCCATTTTATCTTAGTAATAATCTTTTTGGGACAGGTAATAACAGCTCTGCTTCTATTTCTATAGTGAGATTCTATATTCTTTTCTTTTTCTCATATCTATTATTCCTTTTTTATTTATAAATAACTCTACAAAACAGGAAAACCCCACAAGTTCCTTTTGTCAGAAGAGAGCTCATTGGGTATGGTTTTTACCCAGATATATTGTTTGGACCAACTGGCATTTCTAAAGGAACAAACACTTGACCAGGAGAATAAAATAAATCTCACTTATCTAAGAACATTCTATCTAAAAAGAACCAGCAGATATATCATTACCCAATCCAAAATCAATCAATCAACAAGGCCTCAATCCCCAACTAGTTGAGTAAAGTTGTGTGAATCTTCTGCATCCATTCAGCTTTATACGGATTCATTTAACAAAATGCTTTTTCCTAAGAGCATAGCTTACATAAGGATGTCAAGCCCACAACACATGGTAAGTTCTAAAGTGCATTTTACATGCTTGGGCCAACTTTCTTAATAATATCAAACTTCACCAATCTTTCCTTTTAATATCATAATGCACTTCCCCTTACTAACTCAAAACCAAGTCTCTTTTTTTTTTTGGACAAGGTTTGAAGTTGATACTTTTCTCTTTCAAAAAAGTACTTAAAAGTTGAATATCTCATTTTGGCGTTCTTATCTTAACCTCATTCAAACATTGAAACAGTTTGCAAAGCAATTTGAGAACACTTTCTGACGTGAAGCTTTCTAAAATTATCTCTTGCATTGAATGTTTAGCTATAAGCTGTTAGAACAGTAGTTTCGCTGTATTCAAGGCTACGAGGCACATTCTCAAATCCTAAATCTGAAATATCCCTTTTACAAACTTAGTTTATTCTGCTTATGGGTTTTTGAGACGAGGGTTTTCCGGAAACAGTCTCTCTACCTTTTATGGGGTAGTGGTAAGGTCTGCGTACATTTTTACCCTCCCCAGACTCCACTTGTGGGATTCCACTGGGTATGTTGTTGTTGTTTTGTTGTTTAAACTTACATAGTCATCTTCAATTAATAGCAGGATAATACAAATTTAGCATAGAAATTTTGTTCCTCCGCATGCCTCATGTAACAATTAAGAGATCAACAAATCTTACAAGCACAAAAAAGAGAGATTCCATGAACTAAAATTTTAGAAATGCAAGCCAATTACCACCTCTTTCCACCCACCATCAACCCCTATCCCCCCACACAGAAAAAAAAAGGAAGTGAAGAGCATAAGTAAAACAATATTAAGATCCATCTCTATTCATGAAATTCAATATCTCTTATCGTTCCAAAGAGATTTAAAGGCCACATAAAACCTAAGTTGCGCAGACTCTTCAATTTCGATGCCACAACCGTGTTGGTTTCTCCAAAATACACTATTTTTGGAGAATACGACACACAACCATCGACATTTTTGAAGAGCAGAGCATCATAGCATGAAACAAGGGTGCCCCTTGAAACCCATGAAAAGGTATTTGAATGTAATTAAAGAACAGTTAGAAGGAGATACTTCCTCTTCATTCTAAAATATAGTAGCTGGAGACAAAAAAGTCGAAAGAATTTGGCGGGAGTGACAAACGTAACGTGTTTTAGCCTGACAAATCAATCAGAAGCGTGCTAACAGTTTCTTAGAAATTGAAAAAGTCACAACTATGACAACATGTGTTAGCTTGTGAATCAGAGAAAACAGAATAGCAGAAGAACACAAATCCCCCGCATGACAAAAGATGCGGATCAAGGATTTGAAGTTCACGGATTTCTAAGGTGATCTCAAGTAAATGTACAACAACAATTAGGTCCATAGTCAAACATATGTAAATATTTAGTGGATTTCCTAACACATATAGGATGTTTGAGTAAAAGCAAATGGTCCAATGAACCCGTAAATTTATAAGCAAACTCCACCACTGAATATAGATCAGATTCTAGTTGTTAAAAATGCATTTATGATTTTCAGAATCATTAGTCAAATTATAGTAAGTGTGTTTAAGCTCCATTACCTGTGCTGCACACTCTTGCTCAACAGCTTTACCAGCAGCAGCTTCTTGCTGTGCGGCCACTTTCCACCGTGCAATTTCTTCTTCAGCGGCAGCAATGTCCAGCATAAGCCCTTCAACCTACAACGAAAAAGTTATTTGTAAGAATACATAATATGACAAGAAGGATTAAATATGCATATCAGCTTGCCATAATTCTCGTATAGACCTCCATGAATGACATCAAACTCTATGAACTAAATACTAGTATGATGAAATACTATACTGAGACAAGGCAGTGCATTACATTTTCATTTGCCACCCTTTCCTTCTCTTCAAGTTCCTCCACACGTTGCTTCCATTGACTGAGTTCCTTCATTTGAGCTTCCACATGTTCCTTCAGTAAACTTGACTCAGCCCTTTAATTCAGTAAAGCAAAATGATAAAACAACTAAGTCAGGGTAAGAATAGGTCATGCTCATACTCTAGAGTTTCTAGAGAGGAAAAAAGACGAAGGGGCATTGCACTATCTGCTTGTGCAAGTACAGAAGCATAACATAGTGAAGAAATGCGGCTCAGACAACAGGTTAACCCAATATAAGCTTGACAAGAGGTACCTTAGCTCTTCAACAGTATGTTTAAGGTCAATTATCTCAATCTGAGACTGCTTGATTATATTCTCTAATGCACCAGCCTAAATCAAGAACATCAATGAATTAATAAAATAATGAGAAACTTTGAAGGAAAATTTGTATTTAAAAAGGACTTACCAAAGCATATACTTCATCCTCTTCTGTATTTGCTGCATGCATTTTATTATCAGAAGCGGGGATCTTACCATCACCAACATGATTGTTGAACTTGTAATTTATCCCAGCTTCCCTCAATCCATTTTCTGCTATCTTAAACAATTCATTTGTTTTGGATGACAAATCCACTGAAATTCTCTTTGAAAGAGCACTTCTCAGTAAAGACCCAATTTGTTCTTTTTCTTTTATTAACTGAGAAACTGACTCTTTTAAGCTTTTCACTTCATGGCTCCTCTCCTCTAGCAAATCCCTTGTTTTCTGGACAACAAATTCACTCATTTCATATATGGATTCCAATCCTGCTAAAACTGCCCTTATATTCTCTTCCATGTCCATCTCTTGAGCAAGAAACAAGGATTCTGACAACTCAGATGCCTTCCTCGCATCAACAACCTTAACAGCATTATAAATTTGTTCATGTATTTTCGTAACATATTTCAATTGCTCAGCAAGTAATAATCTTTGCATTTCCAGTTTTGATTCTGAACTGCTTAACTTACCTTCATATTCCTTGACCAAGTCTCTCAATTCAACCACTTCACTCTCCAAAGCCTTTTGCTTCTCACAGTTCTGTCGTTCCAATTCAGATAATTTCTCATCTTTTTCACCTACAGATTTCTCTAAACTCTCAACAACAGAAGCTTTCTTTGCAACCTCCTCTCTCAAACCACTAATCGTCGACTCTAACTGCGAAACTTCAATTGCAATTTCATAATTCCTATGGTCCATTTGTTCACGGGCCTCATTTCTCGACTTTGCTGTTGATTCAATCTGTCTCAACAGCTCCTCCACGATGTCATTCGTCCTTTTGATCACGCCATAAGCCACTGCTGGTAATCCTGTGTATTTCTGTGACCTAGGTAATCCACCAGCTACAAAATTCTTGAATTGACTAACTTTTCCGGATATTTTATCAATTCCACTAACTAACATTGAACCTGCAGTTTCCATCTCAGTTCTCATTGAATCTTTAGCCCTTTTCACCTCCTCTAACTCCTTAGAAAATTCATCTTTCTGCTTAATTGCTTCTTTCAGTTCCTCCGTCACCTTTTGAACTGTTGTCGAAGCCTCTTCCTTTTCCCGCAATGCTTCATCGCGTTGTCTCGAGTGGTCATCGCGCTTTTTGATAGCATCATGAGCGAGAACTTTCAATCTGTTGAACGAAACTTGCAACTGCGATTTAGAATCCTCAGCGGCTATTCGAGCTTGCCGCTCCCGATCCAGCTCGGCAAGAATCTCACGGAATTTCTCAATTGAGACATTTTCTGGTGAGGGAGAATTAATTATATCAATGGGTACCGGATCATCGGCCTCTACGTCGCTCAATACGGCGTCGTTATCTTCTTCACCGGCGTTCGACATCGGAAAATTGAGAATCTAAAACTTCGGTATAGCTAATCAGCTACACATTTCAAAACCCTAGAGGCTAGAACTAAGATAAAAGTCAACTAAGTGTTGAAACAAAAGGAAAGCGATTTTGGAAGATATGGTGATCGCCGGAGATATCGTCGGAAGGAGCGGGTTTTCTTTGCCTTTTTAAGAATAATCGGAGAAATCTAAGTGCCGGAAAAAGAAAAGAATAAAACTTCTAGAGGTTCAATTTCTCCACAAAATAGTCTCCTGTTGTTTACGTTTTTCTCTTAAGAAAAAAAAACAAAAGAAATTATTTGTTTTAATTTTGGTTCATAATGCAATTTATGTTTACCGTAAACCGGAAGGAAAATTCGTTGTGGTGTTAAACTCGTCGACTCCACTTGTATATTTTGGCATTTACGGTCGGGAAAGGAAAAAAGAAAAAAGAAGTACAAGATGAAGCTTCCTCTTTTTTCTTTACAGAAAAAATGATCAAAATATTATTTTCTTCGTTCTATTTTAATCGTAAAGTATATTAAAAATAATTGTTCTAAAATAGATCAATTTAGATAATTAAGAAAAAATTAATTTTTTTTCTTCAATTTTATCCTTAACATTAATTATTTTAAAATTAAAAGGCACATATATATATATAATTATTTATAAAGACTATATTAGTTAAACAATATTTATAATTAATTCTTTTTAAAGTTATACCAAACTTTATCATAACAACTAAAATGAGACGGGGTAAATTTAGTTCAAAAATGTTCTTTTTTTAATAAACATATATTTTTCGTTTTAAACACATTCTTTTCTTAATAATGATTTTTTAAATTAGAAAAATCTATCCTACTTCAAAAAATACTAAGAAATAAAATTATTGTTTTATTTTATTAGAATTTTTTTATAATTACTAAATGAAAATTAATGTTAGGGATTACTATGAGAACATTTCGATCAGAATATTACTTTTAAAAAACTTTATCTTTTTTTAAAAAATTTTTTTAACTAATAAACAAATAGGAAATAATTTTTTTTCTTTGTAACCTCAGTTTAACAATCAAAACAGAATGACTCTATTATACACAAGTTTGTAACCTCAGTTTAACAATCAAAACAGAATGACTCTCTTATATATAAGATGATAGTAATTTGATTATTAATTTTTGTTTATATAATGATTAAAAATTACTAAAAAAAGAGTGTGTTTATATGGAAAAATGACATTTTTAATCCATCATATATATATATAAAAGAGGATTGGGAGCCCACCTACATGGTGCTTTCACATAATTCTTATTTATTTATTTGTTTTTTAAATAATTTAATATTTTTAAAATCAACTAAATAGTCCAACAAAAATTTAAAAAATTCAAAAAGTGTTGCTTATGATTTAACGACACTTTCACCTGTCATAACAAACAAAAAAGTCATAACCATTCAGAAAAGTCACAACCTTTCGAAAAAGCTACAACCCTTCGAAAAAATCACAACCCTTCGAAAAAGTCATAACCCTTCGAAAAAGTCTCAACCCTTCGAAAAAGTCTCAATCCTTCGAAAAAGTCACAACCCTTTGAAAAAGTCTCAATCCTTCGAAAAAGTCACAACCTTTTGAAAAAGTCACAACCATTCGAAAAAGTCACAAATTTTTTAAAAATTCACAATCTTTCGAAATAGTCACAACCATTTAAATAAGTCATAACCCTTCAAAAAAATCACAACCCTTTGAAAAAGTCTCAATCCTTCAAAAAAGTCACAACACTTTGAAAAAGTCACAACCATTCAAAAAAGTCACACCTCTTCGAAAAAGTCACAAAATTTTAAAAAATTTACAACCCTTCGAAAAAGTCACAACCACTAAAAAAAGTCACAATTTTTCAAAAATCCATTACCCTTCAAAAAAGTCACTATCCTTCAGAAAAAAGTCGCAACCCTTCGAAAAAGTCACAACCCTTTGGAAAAGTCACAGCCATTATAAAAAGTCACACCTCTTCGAAAAAGTTATAATCCTTCGAAAAAATCACAATCCTTTGAAAAAGTCACAACCCTTTGGAAAAGTCACAACCATTCGAAAAAAACTCTTTGAAAAGGTCACAATTTTTTCAAAAAAGTCACAACCCTTTGAAAACGTAACAAGTATTCGGAAAAGTCACAACCCTTTGGAATAGTCACAACCATTCAAAAAAGTCATAACCCTATGGAAAAAGTCACAACCATTCAAAAAAGTCACAACCCTTTGGAAAAGTCACAACCATTCAAAAAAGTCACAACTCTTCATAAAAGTCACAATTTTTCAAGAAAGTTACAACCCTTAAAAAAGGTCACAACTCTTCGAAAAAGTCACAAACCATCGAAAAAGTCACAACTCTTCAAAAAAGTCATAATTTTTTGAAAAAGTCACAACCTTCCGAAAAAGTCGCAATCCTTCAAAGTGAAAAACTATCTGTTTTAAATATAACACAATATAATTAAATAAATATAATGTAATATAAATTAAATATATACTAAATTAATTTTTAAGTTAGGGGTATTATAGTAACCTCTTTAGAAAAGTAACAACCCTTCGAGAAATGTACAATAACCCTTCGAAAAAGTCAAATCCTTCAAAAAAGTCACACCTCTTTGCAAAAGTCACAGCTCCTTGGAAAAACCACAATCTTTCAATGTGAAAAATTATCTGTTTTTAATATAATATAATATAGTTAAATAAATATAATATATAATATAAAAAATATATTAAATTGATTTTTAAATTGGAGGTATTATAGTAATTTAACATTCAAGTTAGAGAGTACAAACACTATTGAAAAAACAATTATATCGAGAAATAATGTTATAATCCAAAAATATAATTGAAAATAACAAGGACTTTAGCAATATTACATTAATAAAAGTTTTTGAGATAAATCTATAATGCTGAATTTTCTATATAGAAAGAACTTAATAACTTTAGAGTATTTTATTAATTATAATAGTAAGATATATAAACTTAATTAGATTACTTATGACCGCGTGAAATGCGGGCCAATTACCTAGTATATATATATATATATATATATCCAACATGGCCCAATATAACTACTCTCTCAATTTCAGTTTATGTGACATGATTGGAATATAGAGAATCATTCAAAAAAAAATTATGATTTTTAAATAATCAAAGTTGTTAATATTATAATTTATTTATCTAATTTTTAAATAATATATGTTACTCGCTATGTTCCAATTTACGTGGCACAGGTAGAATTTCAAGAATCAACCAAACTTTTTATTTGTTTTTCAATTATTTTAAGTTAATAATAATTGTGATTTATTGTGTCTATTATGTTATTATTTTTTTCATTCTAATTTATATGACACCGATAAAATTTTAAGAGTTAATCAAATTTTAATTATCTTTTAAATATTTATTTTATAATTATTGTGATTTATAGAATATTTTTTGTATATAATTTTCAAATCAGTCTGAGGCTTATTAGTCCTTTTGAGATTCTGAATAGAGTAGGAGAGGTGGTTTATAAATTTAATTTGCCACCCAACTTGTCTTCGGTCCATCCTGTGTTTCATGTCTCTATATTATGAGATTATATTCTCAATGAGTCCCATATGATTATCCTGGATTCCGTTGAATTTAGCCCAAATTTGACTTATGAGGAGCAGTCGGTGGCCATTTTGGATAGGCAGGTGAGAAAGTTAAGGACTAAAGAGATAGCTCTAGTTAAGTAATACTTTCTAAAGACATTTTTGGATCAAACTATTGAAGACAAAGACAAAGACATTTTTAGCCTTTTTCTTTTCTTTTAAAAAAAAATAAAATAACCATCTACTCTGAGCTTTAAGAATTCACCAAATTTAGTGATTCACTAATTCTATCTTGTGCCCCTACGGAAATATTTTTGTTACATGATCTTCAAAAAGTAATTTTTTTATAAAATAAAATAGTATACTTCATTACATGTTCAAAATGCATGAAAATTATTACCAATAATTGATATATCTTCTCAAAGTAATTTATGCCTACTTTTATCAGAGTTTCGAGAGAAGGAAATTTCAAAAGAGCATCTCTCTTTTTCAATCAGAAGTGTAAACAAAAATACAAGACTTTTTAAAAAAACTTCGTAGAAAAATACGTCAAATAATTATTTATAATTTCAATTTGTCTTTAATAATTGTCTCCCTTTATTTGTTTTTACGTATCTATCATACTAAAAATATAAGTATTCCACTTTTACGTATTCATCATACTAAATCTTGAAGTCGAATGGAGTAATATTTATTATTTGAATACTACTTAAAAAATATTATAAATCAAATAAATAATAACTTAAAATATATTTAAAAATTATATTAAAATTATTGACTCTTCAAATTCTATCTGAGTCACATTTTGAGAAAAAAATAATATATATTAAGTCTGTGCAACGCACGATTTTTGTCACTAGTATTATGTAAAGTGTATAGCATTTTCTTCCGTATGTTAGACACAAAATATAATGACCCTCCAGGTCATTTTTGTGTTTCTACGATTATTTTATCAATTTGAGCATGTGCATAGTGACCTCGGGCCATTTTTGACTTGTCGATATTGTTGTTGTGGTTATTGGACGGGACGTTTGCGATTTATATGGCTTTTCGAGGTGAACGAGAGAGTACAACGATAAAATGAGTTTTCTAGTAAAGTCTTAGAAAACAACCTCAGAGTGAGATTCTGACGGTTCCATCAGCTCTGGGACAACCAAAATAGGCTAGGAGCATGGTTGACCCGATATTTGGGAGTTTCGATATGAGTTTAATCGAAAATTTGCAAAATTAGTTCAGAAATAAGCTAAAAAGTGAGTTTCGGCAATAACCTTAGTAAACATTCTCAAAGAGGGATTCTGATGGCGCGGTCAGCTCCGGAACATCAAATGTAGTCTTAAATGACCTTTCGTTGGATGGCGGGGACTTTTGGAGGCATTTTGACCCCCTTAATTCTTTTAGTTAAAATAAGTTGAGAAGAAGTGGGGCCCTCATTTTATCATAGTGAGCTCCGTTGTAAAATCCAACCAAACTGTTGGATCCAAAACATCGAAAACTATATGGTTATGTAGTTTGTTTGCGTAAAACGGACATCGGATGGCCCCCGAATGCCCCGGAGAAGTTTTAGGGTGAGTTGGTGTAGCACAGCATGCCAACCTTCCACATGCTGATGTGCTGCCAAAATACAACACTTTTGATGCTTAAAACTTGAAATTTTGTGTGTTCTCAACACGATGTTAGTAGATTTGATGTGTTTTTATGTTGAGGTTGCAGGATTACAGGATTCAGTATGATTTTGGGCAAAGTGATGCAGATTTCTGGTTTTTGGTGATTTACGAGTCACTCTACGGGCTGTGGTGCACTCCTCGAGCTGTAGGTTGGTTACGTGAGTTAGATCCAGTGAAGGGCCAGGTTTTAAAAGTTACATCCATGAGTCATCAGATGAGTTGTAGAATTTTTCACGGGCCATTTGTGGTTTTTTAGGTTGAAGATAAAACAATATGCAGATTGTTGAAGTATTGTCAGACAAAGTCACGTACGAGTCGTAGGTATGGTGATGAGTCGTACATAAGGTCATGCCTGGAGGATCACAGTTTTGAAGGATTTCAGTAAAGTTAACAGACGAAACCCCCTACGGATCGTAAGTCATAATACAACCCGTAAGAAGGTCTCGTAGGTTGACAACATATTTTGTGCGTTGAAGAATATGAAGCCCAGGTATGGGTCGTGGTCCCTCATACGACCCGTAACCTTGCCTGTTTTACCTACCAATTCCAGTTTTCCTTTTTAGTTTTGAATTTGTATTTTACTTATTATAAATAGGGTTTTTACGTGTGTGACTAGAGAGAAGCGACGAGAAACACTTAAGAACGAGTAAAGAGATCTGAGAACTCATCTTTGGTGATTTTACATTGTGATTTCTTATGAAGATTCAAATTTCTTGTTCTTCAATTTATCATTGTAAGTGTTTAATTATGTTATTCTATAACATGATTTCTTCATCTACAATGATCATGCATAATCCACAACTAGGGTTATGGGAACCATAAGAACTAACAAAGTAAAATTTGGATAATCTGTAATTCTAGGAAAGTGTGTATGTATGTATTAATTATGTCCTTCGATATGAATGCTTTTTAACGGTGGCCAATGTTAGAACTTGCCCAAATTCTTCTTCGCATGTTGATGTGTTGCCAAAATACAACACTTTTGATGCTTAAAACTTAGAATTTTGTGTGTTTTCAATGCGATGTTAGTAGATTTGATGTGTTTTTATGTTGAGGTTGCAGGATTACAGGATTCAATATGATTTTGGCCAAAGTGATGCAAATTTCAAGTTTTTGGTGATTTATGAGTCACTCTATGGGTTGTGGTGCACTCCACGAGCCGTAGGTTGGTTACGTGAGTTAGATCCAGTTAAGGGTTAGGTTTCAGAAGTTACATCCACGAGTTATCAGACGAGTTGTAGAATTTTTCATGGGTCATTTGTGGTTTTTTAGGTTGAAGATTAGAAAATATGTAGACTGTTGAAGTATTATCAAACAAAATCACTTACGAGTCGTAGGTATGGTGACGAGTCGTAGATAAGGTCGTGCCTAGAGGATCACAGTTTTGAAGGATTTCAGTAAAGTTAACAGACGAAACCCCTACGGGTCATAAGTCATAATACAACCCGTAAGAAGGTCTCGTAGGTTGACAACAGATTTTATGCATTGAAGAATACGAAGCCCAGGTACTAGTCATGGTCCCTCATACGACCCATAACCTTTCCCGTTTTATCTGCCGATTCCAGTTTTCCTATTTCATTTTGGATTTTTATTTTACTTATTATAAATAGGTTTTTTATGTGTGTGACTAGAGAGAAGCGATGAGAAACACTTAGGAACGAATAAAGAGATCTGAGAACTCATCTTTTGTGATTTTATATTGAGATTATAACATTGTGATTTCTTGTAAAGATTTGGATTTCTTTTTCTTCAATTTATCATTGTAAGTATTTAATTATGTTATTCTATAGCATGATTTCTTCATCTACAATGATCATGCATAGCTAAATCCACAACTAGGGTTATGGTAACCATGAAAAACTAATGAAGTAAAATTTGGATAATCTGTAATTCTTGGAAAGTGTGTATGTATGTACTAATTATGCCCTTCGATATGAATGCTTTTTAACGGTGGCCAACGTTAGAACTTGCCCAAATTCTTCTCCGCATGTTGATCTACTGCCAAAATATAACACTCTTGATGCTTAAAACTTAAAATTTTGTGTGTTCTCAACGCGATGTTAGTAGATTTGATGCGTTTTTATGTTGAGGTTGCAGGATTACAAGATTCAATATTATTTTAGGCAAAGTGATGCAGATTACAGGTTTTTGGTGATTTATGAGTCACTCTACGGGCTGTGGTACACTCCACGAGCCGTAGGTTAGTTACGTGAGTTAGATCCAATGAAGGGCCAGGTTTCAGAAGTTACATCCATGAGTCATCAGACGAGTCGAAGAATTTTTTTCTCGAGCCATTTGTGGTTTTATAGGTTAAAGATTAGAAAATACACAGATTGTTGAAGTATTATCAGACGAAATCACTTATGAGTCGTAGAAAAGGTCGTGCTTGGAGGATTATAGTTTTGAAAAATTTCAGTAAAGTTAACAGACAAAGCCCCCTACGGGCTGTAAGTCATAATACAGATCGTAAGAAGGTCTCGTAGGTTGACAATAGATTTTGTGCATTGAAGAATACGAAGCCCAGGTACAGGTCGTGGTCCCTCATACGACTCGTAACCTTGCCCGTTTTACCTGCCAATTTCAGTTTTCTTATTTTATTTTGGATTTGTATTTTACTTATTATAAATAGATTTTTTACGTGTGTGATTAGAGAGAAGCGACGAGAAACACTTAGGAATGAGTAAAGAGATCTGAGAACTCATCTTTTGTGATTTTACATTGAGAGTATAACATTGTGATTTCTTGTGAAGATTCAGATTTCTTGTTCTTCAATTTATCATTGTAAGTGTTTAATTATGTTATTCTATAACATGATTTCATCTACAATGATCATGCATAGCTAAATCCACAACTAGGGTTGTGGGAACCATGAAGAACAAACGAAGTAAAATTTGGATAATCTGTAATTCTTGGAAAGTGTGTATGTATGTATTAATTATGCCCTTCGATATGAATGCTTTTTAATGGTGGTCAATGTTAGAACTTGCCCAAATTCTTATCTACTGGATCAAGATGGTAAAGAATGGAAAAATGAGGTAGTTAACAGGATTCGATGTGATCCTTCTCATCTAATCAACCTAACTGGATCAAGGGGCAGTTGTACTGGAACAGAAGATGAGAGTTAGTAATGTCACACTGCAGGGATGGATCAAATCACATAGTGAAATTTGCCTCTCACCTGGATCAAAGGGTTAGGTGAACTTAACTTACCATTCTACCTGCTACACACCAAAAAAGGTTACGATTATCTAGATATACTACGTTAGAGAATCATGGGGAACACAATATCCTAGTTACTTCTTCCACTGATTTCACAACACCTGCACTTGATTGATTTCTACAAAACCCTTCCCCCCATTTCGAGAAATAAGTAGATTAATTCACTCTAATTACTCATAATTGCTCCAGGTCTAACCATATTCCCTGTGGGATTTGACCCTAACCTATGTTAGATACTATATTTTGACAGCGACCTCTTATCCTTTAATTGGAGGTGTAGTTTGGGCGACATTAAAATTTTAGCACAGTTGCCGGGGTTATAATGGTTTAATTAGAGTGATTTGGCAATAAATCTTTATTTTTATTGATTTACGTTTTTGTTGTATTTTTTTGCAGCATACAGGTGTAGTGTATGCCCAACACTCATAGTCGAGGCACGCCCTTGACTCTGTTTGACCAAGAGATCCAGAAAACACTTTGAAGAATGGACCAGGACTATGCTAACAACGTTGCTAATCTTGCACATAATCTGAACAACGATGAACCACCACTATTGGAGGATATGAATCCACTACCACAGGATCTTCAAGTCGTTGCCCATCAATGAAATTAATACAGGCTTTACCCTATGGCACTGGATGTCACTGGAGCAATTGGGTTATCTCCTTTACCGAAGGATACTAAGTTCTTAGTGTCGAGTGGGTTGTTACATATGCTGCAGAACAGAGGGTTGTTTACAAGCCTGCCATTAGAGGATCCACATAACCATCTACACAACATAGTCTTCATCTACAAGAGTATGATGAGGAATTAGAATTTATCTATGGATATCGTTGGGCTCCATGTCTTCCCATTATCTCTTACAGGTGAAACAATGGTATGGTTATCTGAACTTCCACAAGGCTCCATCACTACTTGGGCTGAGATTTAGAAAGCCTTCTTGGAGAGATTTTTTCCCAAGTCAAAGAAGCTAAAGCTGAAGGATCAAATCAACAACTTTGAACAATTGTCTAGCAATTCTACCAACACAACTTGGGAGAGGTTTACAAAATGCTTGAGGAGTGTCTCTGACCATAAGATCGTTGATAACTCCTCGATAAAAATCTTCTATCGGACCTTAGATGACAATTGCAAAGTTGTTGCTGACACTATCACGGGAGACTTATAGGTATCAAGAGACAGTTCCACTACTAAAAGCTCTTTTGAGTGACTACTAATCTAGAGCAAGCTAAGATAAATAAAGATGTGATGCAGACGCTAGCTCAAATCAGTACCAATGTCGGTTTGCTGATGAAGCAAACTCAAGAGAGAGTTAATGCAGTAAGTCACTAGCCACCGCATGCACCCATGTATGAGGAGCCCTACTATGAGGAGGACTCATACTTTGTGACTAATCAGATGGGGGGTTTCCAGACCAACGCCTAAGGGTCCAACTAGGACTATTGGTGCCAAGGTCAAGGGAACCAAGGTCGGAACTTTAACAGAGACGGTGCTTTCAGAGATAACAACTGAGGTGGGTACTATGACAGAAACAGGGGCCAAGATAGAGACAACGATTGGGGTTGCAGAGACAGGTACAAAAATGGTCCTTATGTGCCATCATATAATCGTGATTCTAGGGCTGGCAATTCAAACATTGAGGAGATGTTTGGTAAGTCGTTAAAGAAGGATGACACCCAAGATGAGACCTTGAAGGTGATGAGAGGCGATATCTCAAGAGTAAATCAGAAAATTGAGTCTCATTCTATCACTATCAAGCAGCTTGAGCAGTAGTTTGGTCAGATATTTACATAGTTGAACCAGTGCCAGAAGGGTACATTACCAAGCAACACAGTACAATATTGAAAGAATGATGGGTAGTGCATGGCAGTGACTACACGAGGTGGCAAGCAGATGATAGACCCACCAATAATGGTTCATGATGATGAGGTTCGTGAGGAGATAGAAAACAACAAAGTTGTGGAGACTGGGGATACTAGCGCAAAGGATGGGTTGAGCGAGGAGGTAGTGACTCCAACGCAATTGAAGCCCATACTTATACCTCCACCTCCTTTCCCTTAGAGACTCAAAAGAAAGAGAAGGAAGGTAAGTTTTAGCACTTCGTCTCCATGTTAAAGCAGCTTACGATTAATATTACTCTCATTGAGGCATTAAAGAAAATGTCTGAGTATGCCAAGTTCATGAAAGATCTTGTGACCAAAACGAGGACGGTGAGCCAAACACCTTCTCAAGAACTTCAACATTGTGGTGCTATTGTGACAAGATCCTTGGTACAGAAGAAAGAGGATCCCGGAGCATTCACTATACCCTGCATTATAGGAGATGTTGACTTTCCAAAGACGTCATGTGATTTAGGCGCCAGTATCAATCTAATGCCTCTTACAGTATTCAAGAAGTTAGGCTTGGGAGCCCCAACTCCAGCAAGCATGCAACTATTAATGGTTGATAGGACAGTAAAGAAGCCTGTGGGGATACTATACAATGTGCTAGTCAAAAAGGAAAAATTCATATTCCTTACAGACTTTGTGATTCTTAATTACAAAGTCAACTTCGATGTCCCAATCATCTTGGGAAGACCCTTCCTAGCCACTGGGCAAGCCCTCGTAGACATGGAATCAAGATAACTCAAGTTTAGGTTGAATGACAAAAAAGTTATCTTCAATATCTATCAGTCGATAAGAGACCACATGAGCTGAAGATAGAAGTGTGGGCACTTGGTAAAGTCTGAGTAACCAAGTTGTCCAAGTCATGCGACGACACTAAATCAGGCGCTACTGGGAGGCAACCCATGACATTTGATGTAATTTTTATGTCTTTGTTTTTATTTTTGCCTTTTGGACTTGTAAGTAGTTTAATTTTCTTACTTTAGGTTGTAATTTTGGACTCACAAACTGGGAAGCTATAGGGTAACATTTTTCTTAATTGAGCACATGTAGGAACAGGGTAAGGCAACAAACCAAAGCAAAAAGAGCGGAAAATTTAGTTCTACGAATGGTTCTATGGGTCGTGATCTATACCACGACTTGTATACTGAATCATAGAGCTATTCTAGTAAGCAAAAATTTATGTACTCAGGTTCATGAGTTAACTTTATGGCCCGTAGATAACATTACAAGCAGTTAATGGGTTCGTGAACCTAGGTAAGGTTCATGAATTTTACCAAGTGTTGGGAACATTTACGATCCAATATATGGGTCGTATGTCTATGTATACCCCGTAGATGGATCTGTAATGCTAATATATCAAAGCTAGAGTTTTTTAAGCCATGAATCTAGATCCTACGGGCCGTAGAACATCTTATGGCCCATAATCGGGGTTTCTTGAGGTCTGAACCCCACTTAAACCCGACCCGGCTAGTGAAATAAGAGAGAGGTAATATGATTTACCCCTTATTTTCTCCATATTTCTCAAAATAGCCTAAGCCCTTCTTCTGCCCTCAAAAGTCTGACCACCGTCACACCACCGTCATTGTTTCCAACCAAAATTCCATCCAAAATCCGGCCACTGTCCGGTACACCTCAGGATTCACTTTCATGGTTTTCACTTACAATTTCTTGACCTTTTTAATCCAAATTTCGATATGTGCTTTATTGAATTTTCTTATTTTACTAGAAAATTATGTCAATGGTTTGGGATATTGTGAAAGTGATATTCCGATGTTAATGTTCTAATATTGGGTATTGTCTATACATAAGGAGTATTACATGCTTGGAACTATGTGTTTAATTGCATTGAACATGAACCATGCATAGGCAGGAACAATGAAATTGATTGACCATAAAGTTTTGGTACATTGTTGTTTGAAACCATGAAGTCACTTGTCATTAGCATTATATTTAACTATTTTTATTGTCGTTGACATGTGATGTGTGTGTTGAATGATAGCATGTTTCATAGTTTGTCCAATGGTGGTTGAAATATTATGTGCATTTTGAATTGGTGGGTGATGGGGTAGATTAATGATTCACACATGATTGGGTGTTGATTAATTAGGTGAAAATGTGTATATGGAATGAATTGACTGTATAAAGTTGCTTTGATGTTGTTTAATTTAATATACCTTGTTGTTGGATATGATCTCTTGTTTGATATTGATTAATGGAATCATTGGGTCACCTTGGAAAATCCATTTTGCTATTTTTCAATAGCACGAGGGTCTTCAATGATCCGTAGATTAGTTCACGAGTCGTAGTTGCCCATCGTAGGATAAGATCATCAACTTGGGGTTTTTAGAAATGTCATCAGATGAAACCATATACGGGTCATAGTTTTGACTATGGCCTGTAATTTGATTTCGTAGGTTCCATGACTGCACTATTGGAATCCTAGAATGGTACCTACGACTCCGCCTACGACCCATAGTTTCTTCTATGAGCCATAACTGGTCTCGTAGGTGCACTTCTAGTAACTTAAAAATTATGACCTACTACCTAGGAAGGCCTTCTACGGCCCATAGTCTACCCTATGGCCTGTAGGCGAGCCCTCGTAAGCCCTTCTATGACTTACTTTTGTGACTTCTTATTTTTACTTTTGTGACTTCTTATTTTTCTTTCTTGGGCTCAGTGGACTTATGGGTTTGTGTAATTATGTGATTTCAGGTAAAATGGCTCCCAGACCCAAGCATGATCAGATTGAGGCCCTACAGACCCAGCTCCAAGATGAGCCTACAAACTCTGAGGCTAGTGGATCAGTAGAAGACCTCGACGTATGTCCGCATGTAAGTGTCAAGTGACGAAAGACTCGAGCGGTATCTAGAAAGAAACCATCGGCCGAAACACTAGCCATAGTTGCTCAGCCTCCCCAGTCTGACGAGCCAGGTGAAAAACAGAGTAGCTCCATACAGATAACTTCCTCTGAAGAGGGGTCCAGGTCCAAATCAAAAGAGAGAGATGTTTCCAACTCAGGAGAGGAGTCAAGCTTTGAGGTTGCAGAGTCCACCCTGGTACCACCAACACCACCTTCTCCTCTAGATGCTTTGACAAGTAGATGGTGTGTGCGGGGTATACAACGCATATACAAAGATGATCTTCAGCACGATGAACAGGATCGACAGGCTTGCTCGATATTTGAGGAGCCCCAGATCATCACTACTAGACTAGAAAGTGCTCCTACACTCTCGGACACCATGGCTCGATACCAGTTAGAGTGGTTAGCAACTCTATCGGGGAAGTACTCCCTAGTGATGGTTCGTGAGTTCTATGCCTCCTATGCTGCTACCATCGCACAGTCAAACTTGAAAAGGAAAACGTTCCTTACACAGCCCCAGATCGCATAGATGATGGTAAGAGAAATTCCTGTTGATATAGTTTAGACCATCATTCGTCAATTCTTATTCGGTCCCGAGTACCAAGCCCCCATTTCCACAGTTGAGTACGACTTCCAACTGGGCTAGACTAAGGACCTAGGCTTGATAAGCGTTGCAGCCCGCAAAGCCGCTATGATGAGATGGATTGCTAACCATATAGTTGAGCAGGGCTAGGACCCTGACTAAATTTCTACATCAACGGCGATAGTGAAGACATCACTTAACTTCATCGGCAAGTTTTGGTAGGCTGTAGTTCGTTCATGGATCCAACTGACCCATACTGATAATACCTTGACTCTGGACCGCACCGTGTTGGTTGCCAATATCATTGCTGGTTATGATATTGACTGGGGTTGCCTTATAGTAAAGGAGATACATGAGTAGGCCCTGAAGAGGTCCACCTTCATTCCCTTCTTATGTCTGATATATCGTCTATATTTAGTGGTAGGGATGGAGAGTTTACACCAAGTGGACATACTGATCTAGGTTCAGAGGATATTAGATAGCAACGAGCACCACATCCACCATCTAGACTTACCTGAGATATTCATTGCAGCAGCCCTGCCTGAGCCTTCTTCATCTTCGACTACTGTTGCTCCAGAGACTTAGAGGCCCTCACAGATAGAGGCTGATAAAGAGATAGGGCCTGCGACTACTACTTCTACTCCTACACCAAAGGTTGTGCCCATATAGCCTTCCTCCACTGGCATGGTCTACATGTCTGCGACATCTATCCAAACTCTAGCGCAACGATTGGTTCGAACTAAGTCCCAGTTGACTCAGTTACTATAACAGATCAGGCCTTAGATTTTCCAGGCCATTTCAGAGGCTGAAGAGCGCATGCAAACGCACTTTGTGGCCACCATTGAGGAGAGACTTGCACCAGTACATGGACGTATTGATTCTTTTGAGAGGCGAGTAGAGCAGAGCTGCAGTTCAGCCCATCCTCCTAATTGGACTGCTATGTGGGAGGAGATCCAACAGCTCCGCACCAAGATGAGAGCAGCAGCAGCACCACCACTCATACTTTCTATGCCCGACACTACTATTGAGGTGTTTATCAATTTGTTAGTTGTTGAGGAGACATCACTCCGTGCCTCTGAGAAGAGGCCTCATCTTGAGTCCGATAATCTTGATGCTACGAGATGAGAGACGAAGAGAGTAGAGAGAGAGAAAGTAGTGACTGCCACGTGAGCTTCAATTACAAATGAGACGGTGAGGCAGGTATGAGTACATGAGATGGTAAGGGGTGCTGGACCCTCCGGACACACTCCAGAGATTATGGAGACCACCCGACATATTGAGGGTGGTGATGGACAGACACACATCTACACTTAGGTGCCCATGTATGCTCTTTTTGACCCTTATGCTGTATTTTTGTTTATTTTATTGCATTGAAGATAATGTAACTGGTTTTCAATGGGGTGAGGATAGTTATAGGCCTCGGTGAAGTCTGAGTAGCCAAAACCTATAATTATCCTAATTCTTGAGTCTGGAGGGTTTTCTTGCCTGTATTCTTTCCCTAAGGACATTTATTTTTTGTTGACCTGACATGTTTAAGATGTATAAGTAGTATTAGTAGCACATTATACTGATATTTATGGCATATGTTAGTTTGTGTTGAAAAATGATACCACTCAGTTTTTTTTATTAGGTAGTTTGATGACAACCATGGGAAATCAATGTTTAATTATGTTTGTTCTGACAAGTTAGGCTTAATTGTGATAAAATGTGAGATCTGAGAGTCTATGTTGACATTGTAATCGGTGCCATATAGGTGTAAGAGTCATTGCATGATTGTTATACTGTGTTTCAATCTAGAACTTGCCCTGTTACTTTGATTGAGACTTTACGTTAGTTGGTTAGGAAAGAATCTTAGGTCATTGTTCATATTAGCCCACTTAGCCTAAATTTACCAACCAAATGCATTATGTATCTGACACAGGGGTGATTATTTTGCTCTTTACCTTTTGTTGACAGTCTGTAACACTTACAAACTTCAGCCACAACACACAACACAACACTGTCTAACACTTAGACTGTTTAACGTTTTTAGGCAGCAAGAACTTAATGAACACTTAGAACAATTTATAGGAACACTTCCTAACCTTTTATTGATATCACAACAACAAAGAAGAAGGCCTCACAAATTTGTCTAAGGTATAAAACACCCTTTGATGTTAGATGAATTCCAGTCCCTATAAAAAGATTGCACATGGCAGTTACAAATAGATAAGGCAGTTACAATATGCTCATGTGTCAGGCACATGGCTTCTCACTAACTCAAATCAGAATTCAACTAACATTTCAACAGTAATATTCTAACAACTAGTTCTAAATTTTAATTTAAACTAAGCCACACATGTGCCACGCATATGCCTCCATGCCTTAGGCGAATTTATAGCTTGCCCAACACTTAGAATATTTTCTAATGCTTTCCAACACTTAGTTTTATTTCTGACTTGCTTCCATCACTTTGCCCACACATGAATCAGTATTGTCTTACCATCGTCAAGTCCCATAGCCTTGCCTTGTCAAGCCAACACACTTGCCCAACCTTGTCAAGTCTTAGTCTTGTCAAGCAACACGTTGCCTTGCCTTCCCTTTCCAATGCCACTGTCTTGCCTTTGCCTTGCCTGCCTTGTGCCCATGTTTGCTTAGCCATCACTCCAGCATCCTTTGTCATTACATCCAAGCTTCCTTGCCAACACTCAAGTAGTTTGAATACCTTGTTGCACTGCCAACACTTAGCCGCACAACCACACTATATTGTTTGCCCATATACATGCCAAGCCCAATGTAGAAGTCCTTGTCATGCCCGTGTCGTGTTGCTCAAGTAGACTAGGGTCTAACGGTATCCCTTGATCCTAATTTTTGAACCTTACATACACCCTTTCTTTGTAAATACCTGAGTAACCAAACTTTTTTTATTGTGAAATCTTCAAATTAGCCCTGGTCCTTCCTTGAATATTGTGTACCTCGACTCAGGAAAAAATCCTAAGTTGAAGGTGGCTACCAAAAAGGGCCCTGGTTCATAGGTTGGATATTGTGTACCTCAGGGTCATAAGTTGGATATTGTGTACCTCAACTCAGGCCAAAAGCCTAAGTTGAGGGTGGCTGGTGAAAGAAAATCACACTGAACATGGATGAAAACTAGTGATTCATAGAAAAAAGGATAAAATATGAAGTAGGTGCAAGGAAACAAAAACATGAAGATGCCTAAAATTATGAGCTAAAAAGAAAAAGTTTGTGAAAAATGCATGACAATGAGCTTAAAATAAGAATAAGGCACCCAAAATGGTTTGAAATAGGAAAAGGGAAGAATAGGGTAATAGTGTTAGTAGGACGAAAGTGTAAAATAACGCAATGTTAAGGAGGGTCATTAGTCATTGTATTCCAAAAATGTCTTACCAAAGACCTCTGAGCCTACGTTACAAGCCTAGAAAGCTCTATAGTGATCCTAGTCCAAGTAGTCGAAGGTCATAGTAATGAGTATAGGGGCAAGTATATGGTATTGTGCACAGTGTTTGAATATCTTTGAGAGTGTGAGAGTTTTTTACAGTTCCAAGTATTGAATTTTCTTTTATTACTCTAAGTGAGAAATGAGACTTCTTTCTGTGAGGGCACTTGAATTGCATTGTTGATTTTAGACTATCTCAGGTGATTGTTTATTTGAGCATTGTCTTACCTGTCATAGTTGCACTATTGTATTGATTCACTTGAGTTTGTCAGAATGCTACCTGATATTTGCACTAATGAGTTTAGTTGGGTATTTGAGACTGATTTTGAGATGATGTGTGCCATTAGATTGAGGTCTATGTGTTGTTACATTGCTTATGTAGATTGAGTTTGTCACTTGAGGACATGCAATAATTTTAAGTCGAGGGTGTTGATGTGCTGTCAAAATACATTACTTTTGATGCTTAAAACTTAAAATATTGTGTGTTCTCAGCATGATGTTAGTAGATTTGATGTGTTTTAATTTTGAGTTTGCAGGATTATAAGATTCGGTATGATTTTGGGCATAGTGACGCAGATTTTAGGTTTTTGGTGATTTATGAGTCACTCTATGGGCTGTGGTGTACTCCACGAGCTGTAGGTTGGTTTCATGAGTTAGATCCAGTGAAGGGACAAGTTTCAGAAGTTACATCCACGAGTCATCAGATGAGCCATATAATTTTTCATGGGTCGTAGGTGGTTTCATAGGTTGAAGATAAAAAAATATGTTGATTATTGAAGTATTGTCAGACGAAGTCACTTACGAGTCGTAGATCTGATGACGAATCGTAGATAAGGTTATGCCTAGAGGATTAAAGTTTTGAAGGATTTCAGTAAAGTTAATAGATGAAGCCCCTTATGGGTCGTAAGTCATAATACAACTCATAGGAAGGTCTCGTAGGTTGACAACAAATTTTGTGCGTTAAAGAATATTCCCAGGTATGGGTCATGGTCCCTCATATGGCCCGTAACCTTGCCCTCTTTACTTGTCGATTCAAATTTTCCTATTTCATTTTGGATTTGTATTTTACATAATATAAATAGGTTTTGTTTACATATGTGACTAGATAGAAGCGACGAGAAATACTTAGGAACAAGTAAAGAGATATGAGAACTCATCTTTTGTGATTTTACATTGAGATTATAACATTGTGATTTTTTGTAAAGATTCAGATTTCTTGTTCTTCAATTTATCATTGTAAGTGTTTAATTATGCTATTCTATAACATGATTTCTTCATTTACAATGATCATGCATAGATAAATCCACAACTAGGGTTATGGGAACCATGAAGAACTAACGAAGTAAAATTTGGATAATTCGTAATTCTTAGAAAGTGTATATGTATGTATTAATTATGTCCTTTGATATGAATATTTTTTAATGGTGGCCAACGTTAGAACTTGCCCAAATTCTTATCTATTGGATCAAGGTGGTAATAAATGGGAAAAGAGGATAGTTAACAGGATTCGATGTGATCTCTCTCTAATAATAAACCTAATTGGATCAAGGGGCGATTGTACTGGAACAAAAGGTAAGGGTTAGTAATGTCACACTATGGGGATGGATCAAATCACGTATTAAAATTTGCCTCTTGTCTAGATCATAGGGTTAGGTGGACTTAACTTACCATTATGAATGCTACACACCGAAAAAGGTTACGATTATCTGGATATACTAAGCTAGGGAATCATGGAGAACATAATACCCTAGTTACTTCTTTCACTTATTTCATAACACCTGCACTTGATTGATTGCTCTAGTTTAGGTTTAATTTTTGCATTCTACAACCCCTCCCTTTGGGAAATAAGTAGATTAATTCACTCTAATTGCTCATAATTGCTCCAGGTCTAACCATATTCCCAGTGGGATTCAACCCTAATCTCTGTTAGGTACTATATTGTGACAACGATCGCTTATCCTCTAATTGGAGGTGTAGTTTGAGTGAAATTTTCACGGAGGGATGGCGACGTGCATGGATGGAACAGGCGCACATGACCGCATCCGCACGTGCCATGGCAAGGTGGTGGCCAGCCTTAAAAGGCCAGTCACACGAAGGGAAGGGGCCAAATTTGAAACAACCATAACTTTTGAATTATATATCACAATTAAGCAATTCAAAAGGCTAAATTATACACAATTTCATGAGGAACGTCATGGGGACCTAGGATTTCAACTTTGGCACATATTTGAGGTAAAAAATACCATTTTCCTGATTAAGTTATCGTAAATTGTTGGAAACTTTGTATTGCAATATCTTCGACATTTCTTATCGAAATTAAGTAAAATTTGGGTCTAAATTGTACTACTGTTTGATACTTATACTATGGTGTATTCAAAGTTTGTTAATTAGATTGTAGTTTTGAGTAATGTGATGAGAAAGTTATTGTAAATAACTTTTCTTTTGATAAGAAATGTCACTCGATTTTTGGGTTGTTTCTCATTGTTCTGAGCCTCGTTTATGTTCAATTGTTGGCTATCGAATTGGGGTAACGTAGAGATCATTTTATGAGAGTTGATTTGGTATTTTGGGCACATGTCCTATTTTTCTCTATTTTAGTCGCAATTAGCGAGTTTCCCCTGGTTTCTTGAAATATTAGAGTCAAAACAACTGTGTTTATATGGAGATTTATGTTTTGACAACTGAGCAACATTTGGAAGCGATCAGGAAGGATAAATCTTGCATGGAATGATCTGGAGCGCATGGATTAGCCTTCTAGGTAGGCTAGGCTTCTCCTTTACTTAGACTAAGCTGAAATATATATCGTATATCGGTACCTTGCTGGGATTTGCTGAGTATAGACTATACAAGATCGTTTGAGGGTTTTATCACTATTTTGAGCTTGTAATTATTATGCCTGCTATGTTAGCTGACTATTATTTGTTGTTGAAAGTTCTAAGTAAGTTATGTATATATGTTATTGAGGTTGGAATTATCATTTGGTTTTTGTAGTACCTATATCTGTTATGTTAGCATGTGTTAATATTGTGTGGGTTGTAAATGCTTCTGGTGTGGGTTATAAAGGTGAGATAGAGCGCGACTGAGGTAAGTTACGCGTTGATGCTACTTGTGTACATGTATTTGACTATTTAACTGCTAGTTTAACCTGTTGGGCTTCCTTATATTGATGGATGTGCTATACCCTGTATGATTGTAGTTTCTTATTACTTATGTTATTATATGTCTTATTAAAGGCTAAATGCAAGCCTATGCCCTGTGATTAATATATATGTCAATTTTCGATACTTGTTTACTTGTGTGGGCGGTCTGGTACCAGTGTTATGTAGTATTTAAGAGGATGATTGGTAGTTATGCTTCTGGTTATACCTTGGGACTCTATGGTTATGATTCTATGTTGCGATTTTGTTGGGGTATCGTATTCCTGATTCTCTGGTGACTGAATTGTGATCATGATTGTGTGGTGAGTGCTATACTTAGGGACTTAGTTAGACTGTCTATTGTTGGTTAGGGGATTTGTAGCGGTTGTCAGTTGGGCTACCTATCATTCTGTGTTGGGGACTTGCTACAGTAGTTATCTGGCATGTATATTGTTGTTCGAATTCATAGCTACATTTATCACTTGAATTGTTGATCATTACTTAGGTTATGGTTCTACCTGGGAGATACATCGGGAGACCAGTTAGGCTATCTAATGTTATTTAGATGTGGATTGCACTTGTTAGTTGGATTGTCTACAGTTATTCTTGATACCTGTAATGTTTAAGCTGGTATGAACCTATTGATGACTAAACTTGATCTTATATTACTTCTATTGATACGTATATCTACTTGGTTGCTTGTGTGCTTGTTGGGTTGTCGAGTGCTGGGAAACATGTTATATTCCGAGACCTAATTCCGTGTTATACTCCTAGTTATGTGTTGAGGGTATTGTCTGTCGTTCATTCCAGGCATAGTCTGTCGCCACACCCTGTTGTTTAGTCCAGGGTATCATCTAAGTTCATCATGCCCTATTATTTAGTTTAGGGTATTGCTTGAGTTTGACACGCCCTGTTGTTTAGTCCACGGTACTGCATGCCCTGTTGTTTAGTCCAAGTTATTGCCTGAGTCTAGTCCAAGCATGGTCTAAGGGCCTAGTCCAAACCAGGGTACTTTATTGGGTCACATTCGTGGTTTGAGATATGGGTCCTGCATTCCTCCCCGGCCATCATAGTTGGGTTACTAGTTTAGATACAGTTGGGGGTTTGAGATATTTGCCATCAGTTATTGATCCTTGTATCCATACACCTATACACTCCCTAGTTGTGCGTGGGTGTACCTTTTGGGCTTATGGAGGCCTAATCGGCGTACTAGCATAGACACTAAGGCCTTACACCCACGTACAACATTATACCTTGACCGTGTGACAGTTGTGATATAGTTCTACTCGGGTTTCGTCGGTTGGTTCTATTGTACATTGTTGGCCCTGCTCAATTGGTACCTTTTGTTTCTACTTGGTTGGTTCTTCTAGTTTGGGTTCCCCAGATGCCACAGACATAGTTGACTTTTGATCTTCGAGTTTCGTCAATCGGTACTATTGCACATCACTTGGGTTGTTAAGTTAGGGTTCCGTGGTTCTCCAGACATGCTTATCTTTTGGTTTGGGTTTAGATAGCTAGCATTGCAGTATTTCATTACATTTATTCTTACCATATATACTATATTTCACTCGATCGGCCGATGATGCCTACCACCGATACTAACCCCTACTTTTCTGTACCTACTCATGGTGCAGGTCCAGATACAAGCCGTGTCCATTGATCTAGTAGCTTGTAGACGCTTCGGGAGACTTTAGTGAGCATCAACAACTTCGGAGATTCTACAGTCTTCTTCTATTTTTTAGTCCGTCTTATATATTCATACACTGGTCTTGTACATTTATAGTTTAGCTTGGTTGTGTAGGACCTTGTTATGGTTATGTATGTATGTAAGTATATTTTATTTTGAGTCTATAGTAGCTCTGTATAGGTGACTTCCAAGTTCTGGGGTAGGTTGCATCATTGGCATTTTTTTGGTTATTAGCTATCATTATGTCTAATTGTTAGGACAGGTACTGTGGGTTGGATTGGCTTGCCTCTAGGTGGGATCTAACAGGCACCATCATGACCTGAAAGGTCTGGTCGTGACATCAAATCTTTGGTTATCACTGTAAACATCAAAATTTTGTAGGACTTTATTTTAGTTAGGATTTCCGGGAGGCTACTCTACCCTAAACCTAATTTATGCCTATATAAATGTATTATATTTCCTTGAAAAGACATCTCTAAAATTTCATGAACTCTTGGAATATTCACAAAGAGATCAAGATATGTCAGACTCTTCTTAATAATAAAATACTTCAAGAAGATCCACATAAATTCTAACAAAGTGGTCAAGTCCAAATCACCCTAGTTCGAGAAATATACCACTAACGGTACTCGAATCACGGAGAAATCTTTGAGAAAAAATTCAAGGGAGAAATAGATTTGTACCACATTGTTTGTAAATTAAATTATGTTTTTTCATATTTTATTTGTAATTGCAATTTATTTTTCATAACTTTAAAATTTGTTCCAAACAATGACATCTAAGGGGTCGTTTCATTATCTATAAAGCTAAAAACAACTCTGAAGTAAATTCACATGAATATCCTCGTAGACAATTTAGACCTAAAAAGTTATATTCAATATTTATGAAGAATAACGTAATAATTTAAAAAAATGCAAAATTACTATTACTTTGTTACTCTTATCACATGCAATTGGGACGCTTACTCTATATCATCAATGTCGTTCAAGGTTTTAAGTTGCACCATTCACGCTCAACTTCACCACTTGTTATCCGCACTCAAAGACATTTCGTTTGATAAAGTGTATAAGAATAATACTGAATAAGGTGTATTAACAATGTAGAAATGAATATGCAAGATTGTTTCTCATTCATTGCTAATTAGTTCGATCTATTAATATTTGTACTAGGTAATTAGCCGTGCTTCACACGGTTATAAATAATTTATATATCTTACTATTAAAATTAATAAAATACTCCTAAGTTATTAAGTTCTTTCTACATAGAAAATTTAGCATTATAAATACATCTCAAGAACTTTATTAATTTAATATTGCTAAAATCCTAGTTAGCTTCAATTATACTTTTGGATTATACCATTATTTCTCGATATAATTGATTTTTTAATAGTGCTTGAACTCCCAAACTTGAATGTTAAATTACTATAATACCCACAACTTAAAAATCAATTAAGTATATATTTTTATATTTTTTATTATATTTACTTAATTATATTATATTATATTGAAAACAGATAATTGTTCAAATCGAAAGATTGTGACTTTTTCAAGGAGTTGTGACTTTTTCGGAAATTTTTTGAAGAGTTGTGACTTTTTCAAAGGGTTATGACTTTTTTGAAGAGTTGAGAATTTTTCGAAGAGTTGTGACTTTTTCGAAGGGTTGTGACTTTTTCAAAGGGTTTGAACTTTTTCGACGGGTTGCGACTTTTTCGAAGGGTTGTGACCTTTTCGAAGGGTTGTGACTTTTCCAAAGGACTGTGGCTTTTTCGAAAGATTTTGGCTTTTCCAAAGGGTTGTGACTTTTTTGAAGGATTGTGACTTTTTCGAAGAGTTGTGACTTTTTCAAAGGGTTGTGACTTTTCTAAAGAGGTTATTCTAGTACCCCCAACTTAAAAATCAATTTAGTATATATTTTATATTTTATTTTATATTTATTTAATTATATTATACTATTTTGAAAGCAGATAATTTTTCACATTGAAGGATTGTGACTTTTTCAAAATGTTGTGAATTTTTCTAGGAATTGTGGCTTTTTTGAAAAAGTGTGACTTTTTCGAAGAGTTGTGACTTTTTCGAATGATTGACTTTTACAAAAGGTTGTGACTTTTTCAAAGGGTTGTGACTTTTCCGAAAGGTTGTAGTTTTTTCAAAAAATTGTGACTTTTTCGAATGGTTGTGACTTTTCCAAAGGGTTGTGACTTTTCTGAAGGGTTGTAACTTTTCTAAAGAGATTAATTGAAGGATTGTGACTTTTTCAAGAAGTTTTGACTTTAGAAGAGTTATGAAATGTGATTTTTTCGAAAGGGTGTGACTTTTCAAGGAGTTGTGATTTTTTTTGAAAAGTTATGACTTTTTTGAATTCGAAGAGTTATGACTTTTTCGAAGAGTTATGACTTTTTTGAAGGATTATGACTTTTTTGAAAGATTGTGGTTTTATCGAAAGGTTATGATTTTTCAGAATGGTTGAGACTTTTTCAACTGGTTGTGACAGACTAAAATACCATTTAATTAGAAATGACATCTTTTGATTTTTTTTAACCTTTGTTGAACTATTTAATTGATTTTTAAAATATTGAATTATTTAAAGAAAAAATAAATAAGAATTATATGAGAGCGCCACATAGACAGACCTTACATATTCTTTTATATATATATATATATGATTGTTAATATGGAGAAGGGCCTAAAATGCCCTCAAACTATTGGAAATGGTGCAAAAATGTCCTCCATCCATCTATTGGGCCTAAAATACCCCTGAGATTATGTTCACAAATACCCCTTTTAGGAGATGATCTTAATAAAATGCTCCTAATAAGGATGACTTTGCAAAAATACCCTTCATTCCTTTAAAAATATTTTTTTGGACAAAATTGCCCCTCAGTTATAAGGTCCCATTATTTTACGCCAGACCTGCCTTATGGGCAAGGATTTCGT
>JBCEWC010002008.1:0-36921 GCA_038996855.1 Solanum aculeatissimum
TTGGGAAATAGAGAAAAGTTAATGTTGCTTTGGAAGAAGAAGTAGTGAAAAAACATATGCAAAATTTAAAGAGAAGGATATTATAGACTTTTTAAATTTGTGGCCAATTTTTGGGCCAAAATTTTGTGGCCAAATAGCATTTCCCTTTTAATCATTAACTAATATACACACACAAAAAAAAAATTCTTAAATACCTATTATGTGGCACGAAAACGTCTCAAAAATGACGTTCTTCTTTCGAAAATTAAATTATCATCGATGCATCCACAAAATTTGACCTTAAACAGAGTCGATTACATATATTTTTCAAAAAAATTATGAACTAACATCCACGTAAAATTAAGATTTTCTTAAATTTCTATTTTGTGACACATAAACTTTTAAAAAAAATATATGTCTTTTAAAAACAATGAATATCATTTAGTTGGTCGTCACAAATGGACACTCAAAATTTTGAGCTCAAATAGCAAACAAAATTTGAGATAATCTTTTGTATTCTTATTTTATAACATATAAAATTCAAAAAAATAAGGCATTCATCTTTCAAAAAATAATAAGTATAATTTGAGTTAAAACAAATTTCATCGTAATACAAAAAAGAAAATATTTTAAATCTTACATTCGTATTTCATAACACCAAAGCACTAAAAAAAAAAAAGAGATATCATTAAAAACTACTCATTAGGTTTGTGAGGAGTGAGGACTAGCTTGGCCAAATTTGGAGCCAACATAGCCTATCGATTAATTTTCAAAAAAAATATATGGACTAATACATACGAAAAATATATAATAATTTAAATTTTTATTTTGTGATGTTAAAAGGCTGAAAAAAGAGATATGGTAAATAAAAATACAATAAATAATGATCATAAAGTTCGTGTGATCTGACAAGATCAAATTGGGATCAACAGAGTTGGTCGACTAATTTATAGAAAATTAATATACTAACAAACATGAAAAATAATTAATACATTAAATTTTAATTTTGTGACACCAAAATACGGGGAGGGGGGGGGGGGGGGGGGTTGTGAAGCTTATCTTGGCCAAATTAAGGGGTCAATGGAATCAATCGACTAATTTTTAAAAAATTATCGAAGTAGTACATACAAAAAATACTTATAATTTTGAATTTTTATGTGACATCGATATATTTAAAAAAAAAAAAGAAGTAAAGTCACCCAGGAACCTACAATGAGTATTTATTATTGTTAGATATGTGAGGATTGGCCTTGCCAAGTTTGGTTTTCAAGGAGTCGATCAATTGATTTTTCAGATTATCAATGAACTAACAAACAAAAAATATTTAAAAATGCAAAGAATTTAAATCACACGATAATGCTTAAAATTATGAATTCCTATTTTGTGACATCAAAACACTCAAAAAATAGACGTCGTTAAAGAAAATTCAATGAATACTCGACACCAGACCAAAGATTCAAGCTAGCCAAGTTTGGAGATCAACAGAGTTGATCAACAATTTTTTAAAAAATTAATTGACTAATACATATGAAATATGCTTAAAATCTTGAATTTTCATTATGTAGCATCGAAAAGCTAAAAAAGATAACTATTTATCAAAAATACAATGAGTGTAACTCACTAGGCTTTTAAGGGTTAGGCCAATAAAGTTTGAAAATTAACAGAGTCGATCACTGATTTTTAGATAATCAATAAACTAACACATCAAAAATAATAATTTAAATCTTGAATTCATATTATGTGATATCAGAGTCGGTCAATCAATTTCCAAAAATTCATGTAATCATGTTAGTAATATTTATATTTTGCTGCATGGAATGTTGATTTTCTTACTATATGTTTTCCCATAAAAGCATTGCATACAATGTAACCTTTAGAAAATTTTAAAAAATTATATTTAGATTAAAGTATTCAAAGTGGTCTTTTTTCCAATTATATACATCAATTTTGCATATGTTAAAATTAAAATTAAAATATCTTTGAGATGCTCTAATATAATTAATCATTAGAGGAATCTAATAATGAATCTTTTGCTCTTTTTCTTCTAAATAGTAATTAATTATTGTCACCACCTTCACATGACTATTATTAATTTTAACACATAATTAGAGTGTTAGGTTTAGTTTCTAGCTATTTAATTAATCTTGTTATAGTATTTTGGTTAAATTAAATTAAACCAAGATTCATGGAATATTTAATTAATGTTAATTATTTTTTTAATATCAATTTGCACCCAAAGGATATGTACTCCATCCATCTTTGTTTATGTGATAACATTTCTTTTTTAGACTGTTTAAAAAAGAATATCACATTTTTATATTTATCATTAATAATTTTATTTTAAGGTTCCCAACTTATAACATAAATGATTATAATTTATTTTAGACTATAAATTTCAAAATCTTTTCATTTTCTGCTGAAATTCAATGACAAGTCAAACTATTTATGTCACATATGAGAGATAACGATGAAGTTGCAGGACAATAACCACTAGGATGACAGTTACTCCTCCATATTTAATTAGAAAATGTCAGGAATTGAGTCTTGAGATTGAATTCATGAGAGTTTTACCCCTCGATGTTAGAATTTCTCGATCTGAATTGGGGTTAATCAGACTCAAAATAAATACTCCTTCCGTTCATTTATTTCAAAATAAATTTCACTTTTACTTATCGCTTTTAATAAATCAAGAAAAGCTAATCTTCTTATATGTTTATTGCATGTTCTATCCTTAGCATTAACTACTTATTCTCCAAATTATTTTTTAAAAATTTAATATTAAATACCAATTAATATGAGTGTTATAATAACATACTTGTATCAATCATTATTTCTCAAGAAACGTGCCAAATTTAAAATAAATCAATAAAAATGAATAGGAATACATGCCAAACATTGGTTGAAAAACAAAAAAACAATGGTAGGCAAGGATCATATGAAATAATCTTTTTAAAACTTCCTTTTTTTTTTTGCCATTGGTTTAAATGTGATGCCTATAAATAGGAGTCCCATCTATTAGTCCTCACAATAAACACAACCAACAAGTACTAGTATAAGCAAAATACCAAACTCTTTACACAACAAATATTTGCCACCAAATCTCATATTAAATGGCACCAAACAAGAAAGACATATCCAAGATAGGCCAAGAAGCTTTTACTCTTCTTGATGAATTCCATGGAAAAAATACAAGGCCTAGTACTAAAACAACCAATAAAAATTACCTCTATTATAATCAATATCAATCCCAAAAGTCTCACCTTGTTCAATTCAAACCAGCTGAAGAGAGAGTCATGAATAGTTATGAAGCTGTGAAGTTATATGGAGGGGTTCTTGTTTGTGATTATTCCAAGAGAAAGCCTAAAGTTATGACTTATTACTAAGCTGCAGAAACGAGTTCAAAATCTAGAATTTGTGAGTTCAAAATTATGTGTATTATCTGATCTTATTGTATCGATAAGTACACATAGTATGTAATAAGATCAACTGAGTCTGCAGAACCCATTCTGGATTCGTCTTATTAATGAGCGTCTTGAAGGTCTTTTTGTTGTTTATTTATATATATATATATATAAATACTAAATTATGCTCTTTTTCTTTTTACTTATATTGGCATATATAGTTTAATCTACACTAGCAATTTTCCTTCTTTTTTTTTCTATTCATCTTAGCCATATCACTCCATATAATTTGATCATTCCAAATATCAATAGGGATGGTTAAGGCATGCTGGAAAAAAAAATCACATAATTCCTTTGCATGGCCCCTAAAATGCTCCTAAATGCCATAAAATTCATGGTGGGGATATTGGAACTATTTAATGTGTCGTTGCGGAAGGTTCCATAAAGTTTTCACAGAATAATCAACTAGGAGTCCCGACACCTAAAAAATCTGTGAGCTAACACACACAAAAAAACTGAGAAAATTGTTTAATTTCTGTTATGTGGTCCCTAAAATGCTCTTAAACGCCATAAAATTGGAGACGGGGCTAATGGAACTATTCACAGTGTCGTTACGGATGATTTTGTAAAGTTTTCTCAAAAAAATCGGTCCAAAACCATGACACCTAAAAAATTTGTGGACTAACATACATGAAAAAATCTAAGAAAATTGCCTAATTACTATTGCATGGCCCTTAAAAAGCCACTAAATGCCGAAAAGATTCATGGAGGGGCTATTAGAACTATTCATGGCATCGTTACAGACGACTCCATAAAGTTTTATCGAAAAAATAGGCTCGTACCCTAAGCACCTAAAATATTCATGGGTTAACACATACAAAAAATTGAGAAAATTGATTAATTGTTTTTGTGTGCCACCTAAAATGCTACTAAACATCATAAAATTCATAGTGGGGCTATTGGAACTATTCACGATGTCGTTATGGATGGTTCTATAAAGTTTTCCCAGAAAATTTGATCCGAAATTCCGACACCTAAAAACTTCATGGGCTAACAAACATAAAAAACTGAGAAAATCATCTAATTTTTATTGTGTGACCCCTAGAATGTTGTAAAATCCATGGTGGGGCTAATAGAACTATTCATGGCAAAGTTACAGACAAGTCCATAAAGTTTTCCCAAAAAATTGCCACAGAACATACACAAAAATTTGAGAAAATAGCCTAATTGATGTTGCGTGGTTCTATAAATGCTACTAAACATCGTAAAATCACTGTTGGGGCTATTATAACTATTCACAGTGTCGTTATGAATGGCTTTGTATGGTTTTTTCCAGAAAAATGACTCTGGAGCTCCAACACCTTAAAAATTTATGGGCTAACACACACGAAAAATTGAGAAAATCGCCTAATTCCTATTGTGTGGCCCCTAAAATGCTCCTAAATGTCGTAAACTCACCGTCAAGGCTATTGAAACTATTCACGATGCCATTACGGATGGCTCCATATAGTTTTCCTAGAAAAATCATCCCAAAGCCCAACAACTAAAAAATTCATGGGCTAACACACACGAAAATTGAGAAAATCACCTAACTCTTGTTATGTGCCCCCTAAAATGTTGTAGCCGATTAACTAGCTAGGATAAAAATAATTTTGTCGTGATATTTGCTCTTTTCTCATTTAAATTATTTGAGGATAAATAATTATCATCTTAATAAATTGATCACTCACAAAATGCCAATTTTCAACTTAATAAAGATAGACTATCTATTTTTAAAATTGGAAAGACGGTAAACAATAATAAACTCAAATAAATCATCTACGTTTATACATAAAAATTGCAAGTTGTAGTTTTAATATGGAGTTAATATCTTAAAAAGTCACTCAACTTTGAGAATTTATTTAACAAAGTCATTGAACTTTATTTTGTATCAATAAAATCACTCAATTAGGTCTTTGTACCAACAAAATAACTCAATTAAATTAATTATAAAAAAATTGATATGGTAAAATATTTTTATTATTATGTAAATCGAACCCATAAATAAATAAAAGTTTTAAACTAATTTATTTAAATAAATTTACTGATACAAAATTACAAATATAAAGTCAAGAAAATTACAAAAAAAAGTGATTAAAGGGATTTAAGGAGTATTTTTATCGTTACATATTTAATCTCATGGTATTAAATCCTATGTATTGCTAATACCATGAAATGGAAGGTATTAGTTATACACCCTGTATATAATATCTCGTAGAGTATATTACTAAATAATATCTTACATAATATATGAACTATTTCTCTTAATACATCCTACCAATACCAAACGACCCTTGATAGTTAAAATAAAAAAGTGTTGATGAGTGATATTTTTAATGATGTGAGACCTTTTTACGTGAATTTGTCCCATATCGAATATTAGAATATATTCAAAGTATTCCATTTTTCCAATTTATATGATTCAATTTGCATATCTTCAAAATAAATAATCCAAATACCTAATGACATATTCCATGATTTTTTTAAAGGATTTAAAATTTTAAGAAGTAGACACAAATTAGCGGAAGAAGGTTCGACATCAATTATATATACATAAAAAAAATATTTTTACCAAAAATTAAAAAGTATAATTTTTACCGAAAGGGATTCGAATGAACCCCTAGGTGGCTCCGCCACTATTTCAACTTATAGTTGGTACAAGATAGAAGATATATTGGAGAGGCGAAATTAAAATTTAAAGTTGATGAATTTGATCAATCTTTTTTAAAAAAAAGGTTTTTAATATTAAATTTAATTAATATATTTTAAAATTATAAGTTCAAATATAATATTTCCTAAATTTTAGTGATTCTTTTTTATCATATTATCTTGGGGTGGCAGCCGCCATGGCCAGATTTAAGGATATAATTTGTGATATTTTTCCAATTATATATTCCAAGTTGCATATGTAAAGTTAATCAAAATATATAAATGAGAATATTCTTTCCTTCTCAAAATACAATTGTGTTTTTTTTATTCGATATTTACTCTATTTATCTGTCATAATTAAAGTGTTTGTAATCTCGAAAAATAATTACTATAAAGATTAAAATAAAGAAATAAATTTTATCTTGAATTTTTAAAATGACGGGTATTTTAAGATAAATATTTTAATAAGGACGATAAATATTTTAAGATGAAGGGAGTATACGATAATCAATTAATCATATATAGATAATATTAATTAACTAATTAAGTAGTGGAATTATTGGTATAATCAGTTATTAGTCATGTAATCATAATTAATCCTAGGATATTGGAAAACATTATATTCCCTAGAGAAAAAAGAAATAATTATTAATAATAATATCCATATAACTCCTTGATTAGATGCCAAATGGATTAGCATCTAATTAATTTTCTTTGTTTCTTTTATTTAAAGTACATAAAAGAGAGATTAGAAAGATCATATATATACTTTTAGGAGGGACTTAATTAATTAGATGCTTAATTCCTCTAATGATGAATTAATTTATCTTTTATTAGTTTGGATTAAAGGAATATTAACTAACAAATGAAGCTTAGAAGGAATCTAATTCATACCAACATATAATGTACCTTTTTCTCTTTTCTTTTTTAATTTATTGATTAAAAGTAATTAATGTTAGGTAAAATCTTGATTAATAATACTAATTGTTACTACCACCACATGATTATTCTTAATTTTTAACACATTAATTATGGAGTTAAAGGGTTCCCAATCATCAACCAGTGTGACAAGAATAAAGGAATTATATATTTTTTTATTTTTTTTTTGGTTAACCAAAAAGAATATTGTAGGTTTAGTTGCTATATAGCTAGTCAATATTACTGTATTTTGGTCAAATTAAATTAAATAAAGACTCATGGGGAATATTTAATTTACACCGAAAGTATACATGTAATACCTAATTCAAATTATAATAATAATAATAATAATATACGAGTGAAGTCTGAAAAGAATGAGGTATATTTAGATCTTATTCTTATTTTATATAAAATAGAAGGATTATTTTTGATAGATCAACGACTAACAAAAAAAATAGTATTACAATCACCTCTTTGATATTGTTTTAACTCCATTTTTGAATTATATTACAAACCAAAATCAATATGCATATATATATATATATATTTATTTATGTATTCATGTGGTACACTTTTATCCGACTATTTCAAAAGAATATCATATGTTTATATTCGAAAATAATTCAATTTTGAAATTTTTATATCTATCTTTAATGAGATGATTTCTAGTTGTACAAATGTTTAAGACAATAAGTTTCAAAAGCCTTTTCTTTTCCTCATTAACTCTATCTCTAGTTAAACAGTGCTAAATAAATTAAAATTAAAAAAAAAAATTTAATCTTTACAAATTTATGAGAGATGATTGTGAATTTGATAGGGCAAAACGACTACTATATAAAGTTATGGCAGAATGATAAGTACTAAGTAGTGTTGTTTCATTTTTAATTAAATATCTCAGATTCGGATCGAATAAAGTCGCAAGCACCTTACGCTCTAAAGTGGAACTTTTCTTACTAAAATTCAATATTCAGACCTCAAATCAAATATTGAATTCGAGTAAAAAACTAAAAATAAAAATGTTAGGCAAGCACTATTTGAGATAGCACTTTCTTTAAACCTTCCTTATTTACATTTTGATGCCTATAAATATGAGTCCTATCCTTTATCCCTCACAAATAAACACAACCAACAAGTCTTTCCTTTCTACTAGTAAAGCAAATACCAAACTCTTTATACACAACAAAAATTTGCAGCCAAATCCCAAATTGAATGGCACCAAACAAGAAAGACATATCCAAGATAGGCCAAGAAGCTTTTGGTCTTCTTGAAGAACAACTCTATGCAACAAAGGGACAAACTAGGCCTCGAGGGCCTCGAGCTCCTACTCCTCCTCCTCCTTCTATTGTTTCTGTTAAAACAACAAACATAAATTACTTTTCTTATAACCAATATCAACCAGTAAAATCTCATGTTGTTCAGTTCAAACCAGCTGAAGAGAGAGTTATGAATAGTTATGAAGCTGTGAAGTTACATGGAGGAGTTCTTATTTCTGATTACTCTAAGAGAAAACCAAAAACTATGGGTTATTATTGAGCATAAACGAGTTTAATAATCCAGAGTTAGAAAGTTTAGAATTATTAAACATATGTAATGGGCTTAATTGAATCTGCAGAACTTGCTCTAGATTCGTCTCAGAGTTTAGGATTAGTATGTGTTTTTTTCTTTTTTAGTTTGTCAACAAAACTTTGCATGTATATATATGGTTGATGAAGATACTTGTATGTGTATGATCGCGGTCTAGTATGTGAGTGATGTTATATATTTCACTTCTAAATACTAAACTATTTTCTTTTTTCTAATTTTTAGTCATGATTTAACAATACTCTAGCAATGTTTCACCTCTTTCACATTTTACGCGAATTTAGAATTTCTAGAATATATTTCGGTGTAGTAATTAAAAAAACGAAAAAAAAAAGGTATTGATTAGTTGGAAATTAAATATTATTCTTCTATTATCTCTAGATAAATAACTCAATATTCAATCAAAGAGTATCATTACGTCTTTTTGTTGGACGCTAGCAAATAATATCAAAGTAATATTTACAAAATATGTATATAAAATATCTAATTTTTCAGAAAGACCATGATTTATGTGTGGACCATAAATTGCATAGTAAATTTGCCCCTCAATATATATACTTCACTAGACAATAGTTCAATGCTTGATTTCTTTAATTTAACAATGAAATTCCATTTTACATGTTCAATAAGTTATAAATTTAATCTATAATCTACTAAAAAAAATAATAACAAAAAATTAACTCATAACTAATTTTTTGTTTTAATTTAATTGCAAAAATAAGGTGATAGTATAGATGCTAAGTACATAGGACATTGTCATCAAAACCAATATATATATATATATATATATAGCCATTAGGGGAAAAACATATTTAAAATTTTATTTAATTTAGATTAAGTATTCAAAATATATATATTCCTTTTCTTTTTTTTTGTATAAGAAGATTCTTTATCCAATTATATATACACTCCAATTTGCATATGTTCAAATAACCGTGAAGTTTTTTGGACAACCTCCATGTGTTCAACATGCATATAACCTTGTGGGTTATAACTGTATTGAAGATTTAGTGTAGGCTTTTATCTTAATTTTGTAAGGGGAGAGTCTTCCGTATTTATGACTTTCTTAGTTAGTTTATTTTCTTGTTTCTTTCATTTATGCTGCCTAAGATTAGCCCTCTCTTGTACATTGGTTAAAGGTAGTCATTTGTGACTTACCTTTAACCGCCACGAACGTTGTAGTTTGAATGTATTTTATTTATGTTATAGCTTGGGGGTGTTGCCTAACCCCTGACTGGTTAAGAGGCTGGGGAACCTCTTAACATTGGTCATTTCCCTATTAAAAAAAAAATAACTATAAAATTCATCGTTAATATATTGCTAAATAGCTCGTAGCTAACTAATAAAATTCTTTGATATATAATTCATCAATATTATATAGCGATAGAAATTATCCATTGCTAATTCTTTATTTCTTTATTTTTTCCATACATTTTATCATAACTAGTCTTGGTATACGCGCTTTGTGCTTGATCAAAGCGTGTACCTCATCTGGTAACAAACATTACATGAAAAAATTAAATTTAATTATGAACTTATGAAAAGATAAATAATTAACTACAAAAGTAGCTTTGATAAAATATTTATTTATAAAGATCCTATATATAATGGTAAATTAGAATTTTTTCCTAGCGACTGTAGAATATTTTCTTGATTCAAATAAGGAAAAAGTACAAGTCTATTAAATAAGGAATATTTAAGAGTCTTTCCACGGCTAGAAGTCCTTATTTTATCATTTATTTCCATATATTTTAAAAGTTAAGATTATAAATATAATCAAATAAGAATTTTTTAAAAATTGATGAAAATACAATTTTGTCTAAAGAGGAGTCTTTTAATGAAGGGCAAAAAGTTCAAACAACATTTCTAAGGGTCTTCACGCTTTTAATATAGTATATATATATATATATATATATATATAGTATAGATAGATGATTAATTAATCCTAGGATATTGGAAAACATAATATTCCATAGTAAACAATTAATATTTTTTACATTAACTCCATGATTAGATGCCAAAGAGGTTTAACACTTAATTACTTTTTTTCTCTTTTGCTTTTGTTTGTAAAGTTTATGAAAGAGAGATTAGAAAGATCTCATATATATTATACTTTTAAGAGGAATTTAATTAATTATTTGGTTAATTGTATGTTTAATTCCTCTAATGATGAATTAACAAATATTTAGTTTAGATTGAAGGAATATTAAGTAGTTAACATATATGAAGCTATGAAGGAATCTCATTAACAACATAAAATATGATGTATCTTTTGTTTGCTTTAAAAAAATAAATAAAATATTTTTAGATTAAAATATCAACCTATACAACATGTAGGAATACTTTTAATGGTGTGACATATTTTATTGAAAATCTTGTGGATTTAGTTTAAAGGGGACATTATCTGTGCTTTATTTACATAAAAAATAACCCCAAATCGATAAAACTATATATGACTATACAATATAGTTTGTCAAAAGTTATACAAAGTATACACTACTATACAACGTATATTACTTATACATGAGATATACACTAAATATATATTATGATACACTAATTATACATGCTTATACAACAAGAACAACTTACAATCAAGTGGGTTTCGATGCCCATAAATACTTGAATAATATGGATAACACAATTGAATCACCATATTAGCATGATGGACTATGAAGAACTTAGTGTAAACGTTAGTTCTTTGGGCGTTCAGATAAAATCTTACATTAATAATTAAAAAGAATAAGAAAATTACATATATAAAGTGTAAGAATACTTTTAATAGCGCGATATCTTTAAAGAATATCATACTAATTTGACTCAATCAAACAGTAGTATTACACCATGTTAATATCATAAACATTTAACTTACATTAATGGAATACAATATCAATAAATAAATATCTCTATTTATTGTATATCATGGATATTGAACTTCTATATATCTTCAACAAAAACAAAAAATCATTTTTTTTTAAATAAAACCATATAGGCTTCATTTTAATTAAGCATAAAGATTTGGATTTTGAATGAGATAGGTTTCAATAGTTTTATAAATTCCCATAGCGCTATCTTTTCCTGCTTTAATATCTTCTTCTTTAGCTAAAAAATCACCAATTCCATGATAATTTGTTGTCATCTTGCAAATGCATCCTCCATTATTATTAGATTCTTCAAATTTTATTTCATAAGAAATAAATTCAAGATTTTTTCCCAATGGATCACCTTCAATCATTGTGTATTTGCACACCATGTTTTCTTTGTCTAGTTCATCTATTCTATGCTTCACAAACTCAAAAGGATAACCTACAAATTAAATCAAAAAAAGGTCATCGATTATATAGTCTCTAAAATTCTGCAAATAAGATCTGAAAAAAAATAGTGTGTATACAGTGTCAATTAAACCAAAAAAGATCATCGATACTATAGTTTGTGAATTTCTGCAAATAAGATTTGAAAAGGATGACATCTACACAATCTTACCTTTACCTATGTGAAATTAGAAAAATTAAACTAAAAAGGTCATCAATAATATAATCTGTGAAATTCTACAAATAATATCTGAAGAAGATGACGTGTACTTAGTCTTACCTTTACCGATGTGAAATTAGGAAAATTAAATCAAAAAAGGGCATTAGGGAGATTAAAATAATACATATAACCATTTGAGTGGGGTAGAATGAATTTTCCTTTAAGCTTCATTTCAGAGATTGTTTATATGTCTAGTACGATAAAAATCATTTTTCAGTGTTGAGATCTTCGATTCGAAAGCAGGATATGAAAAAGAATCCAAAGAAGAAAGTGGCTCTCTCTTAAGTACACCTTATACATTCCGAATACGAATTAATCAAAATCTCAATATAAATATCGTACACCATCAAAAAAATAATGATTTCACTAACCTTTTGTGAAGTTTACTTGTTCAATACTTCCATCTCCACCATCTCCTTGTAATAAAATAACATTTTCAACAAATTGAGGCAATAATTTTGGTATTAAGGATTTTGAATCCATAATTAAAGCCTTAAACAAACGAATTGGTGTTATAGGAGAAATAATTTCTTGAGTAATTGTTGTAACACCCATAATGATTAGAACTAAAACTTTAATTAGTGGCTAAAATTAAAAATTAATGATTTATGCTTATATTGTTTGTAATTATGGTTAATTGGCATATATATATATATAGGTTGGAATGAAATTTTTTGGTTAATTTTTTGTTTGGAATTTAAAATTCTATGTTGAATAAAAACACATGGGCGGCATAATATTTTTGGATTTAATTTTGGTCAAGAGGAATTGAGTTATATTTGTTTAGTTTTAGTCTTATTTGGGAGCCTAAATTTTTTATCGAGGAGGTAGGTGATTAAAAAAAAAAAGAAAGAGAAGTACTGAAAACATCCCTAAATTTGGCGTAAATTATTAGTCTCGTTCTTGAACTGACTTAAAAGCACCCTTCTACTTGACTAAATGAATTTAAATACATCTTTGATCTTGCAACATAAATGAAATACACCCCTCAATTCTCCTCAAAATTTAGGGATGTTTTCAACACTTCTCTCAATTTTTTATTAAGATCATCATGTTCCTATAAGAGTTTGAAACCATTTGCTATGTCACGTGGCAGATCAGGGTAGATCGAGGATGTATTTAAGTTCAGTTAGTCACGTAGAGGGGTGTTTTTCATACTATCAATAGTTTGAGAATGAAACTGATGATTTGCGCCAAGTTTAGGGATGTTTCCAAATACTTCTCTAAAGAAAATAATTATTTAGTAGTTAGAAGAAGGGGGGGAAATCATGGAAATTGGAGTTGAAATTTGACCAAAAAGTCATAAACGCGGACTAATTCTTCCTAAATTTTCTATTCCGATCAACGCTTGTCGTTACTAAATAATATGTATTGAAGAGGATCGAACTCTTTATTTATTTATTTACCATTCAAAAATTAATTGTATGTGCAAGTTCAACAAAACATTCATGATAATCTAAACGCAGATAAAAGATAACAAGTATCGAATAATTTAGTTATATGTGTAAGTTGAACAAAACACCAGCATGGCGAAACAAAAAAAACTTTCTAATAATCTAAATGTGAATTATTATTTTTTTACCAAAAGAAAGAAAGGGAAATTAAAAGTCCAACTTAGGCTAATAAAAACGAATATGTAATATTTGGTTGTTGAATTATTTTTCAAAATTATTTCACATTATGTTGCTTTACAATGTCATTGTCCAATATGGGAAAGGACCTACTTATTAATATGACTTTTGGTAGTTGTTATTTTATAGTACAATGTTGAATGGAGAACCACATAATTTGAGTAGTGACATAGGATTGAGTTTCTATGTAGACTCTTTTCTTTTTGTCACAATTTTCATTTTCTTTAATAAATATTATTGAGACCGAAAAAAAATTAGAATTTTCACGTGTTTGGCTCATAAAACAGAATGAAATATAGATGTGAGGTTTTAAAATTTTATCTATGTTTAAAGTTTAGACTGGAGTTATTGAGTTTATCCAAATCTGAAATCAAAGTGTTAGCTCTGCTTCTGCGTGAGAGACATGTTGAAGATATAATTAAGTATATAGGTGTGTATTCTGTCTAATAGTTTAAACTTTTAGATGTGGTGTGACCACAATTCAACAAATATTTCTTTTGTTTAAGTAACCGACAATAAGAGATTACATATAATTTCATATGAGTATAATCACATCAATAAATCACTCGATTCTTCTAGTCGGGGACGATAGTTAAGGCTAAGGGGGTTCATCTGAATCTCCATTGATGAAAATTATTTTATTTATAAATGATTAAAATTATTTTTTAAAATATATATAGTAAATGTTAGAATTTCCTTTGACTTTTTCGCATATTTATCTCTTCATATTTTAATTCACTTTAATTAAAATTTTGATTCCGATACCGATTCCGACAACACAAGGCATACCCCATGTTTGTTAGGGTTTTCCCAAAGATTAGGACAATATTTATTACACCGACACCTTTTTCACAAGCTAGCATATCGACATGTTTACGATATAAATACATCATATAAGTGTTGGAAAATTTTAATGCTTTCCATTAAGATATATGACAACTAAGATTTATAAAGATCATTTTCTACACTTTTAAAAGAATATTTAGGTTGCGGAAATCAAGAGATTTATTTGTTAAGGTGATAATTTATGTGTTCGATAATTCAACTTGTGGTTACCATATTAAATGACTGGTAATTCAAGTCGTGGTTATATAGAAGTTCCTTTCACGTGAAGAAAATTGTAAGTCATGTCAAAATCACTGCTCAGTTACCAGAAACAATTGAGTTTGGCATCTGATTCATTCAAATTTAGTAGTTTCGATGTGCATTATAGATTTTTATGTAAAAACTTATAATAATTTGAAGAATAATATATCTGAACTCATAATTTCAACAATTTGATAAATAATCTGCTTCTAATTCTAAAATTTTAAAGCTACCGAGGCAATGCACTTATCCTTTTGAAACACATAGTAGTGATTTAATTTTATCACTTCTTCTATTAATACTTTATTGATTGTGAAACTGATATAAATTGTCGTTGATTCAAATAATAGACGGTAATATACAGTATAAATATATCAACATTGGATAAAGCATATGGTACATGTATTAGTCCGTGAAAGAGTTATCACTATCGAAGATCCCCCTAATCTAAGATAGATTGTATGACAATTTGCCAAGATCTCGTAAAATCGTCTATCTAAATATTTTTTATCGAGCGGTCAAAAGTGTAACTTCCTTACTTTATTGTTGCTACATGAGTTAGAGGTCCAACTTATCAATTATGGGCCTCCTTCATTGGGCCCGCAGCCCGCGTTCTAAGCTGACAATTAAAGCCTGCTATTTGTGGGCCCGATAAAGCCCATTCAGTTGGCCCACATGTCAGACCAATTTCTATTTATTGGCAATTTTAAATCTTAAAATAGAATTTAATTAATAATAAATAAATATGCAGTCATCATTTAATTTATTGCAAAATTTAAATGTCTCCTTTTAAGAAAAGTACCTTTGGGGAAGAGTTTTTAGAAAAAAAAAACTATATTTTATACATCGTAGATGTTGAATCTCTTAATTTTTTTATATATATTTTTGGTGAATTTTCTGAGTCTATCATTTTATGAGAGACCTCAAAAGTTTTTTTAAGTTCAAATTATGAACGTGTTTCAACCATGATTTATATTGAAAACAATCACGTCAACACTTGTATATCTTCCTAAAAATCAATTTTAAGCAATTACCTACGATAATTAATGTAAAAAGGATACTTAGAACAATATTATACTGCAACACTAGTTGTTGCTAAGTCGAAGGTCTTTTGAAAATTATCTGTCTACCTCCCTCCGAGAGATATGAGGTGAATGTCTATGTACTAGTTCCTACTTTGTTTTTTTTTTTTTTTTTTTTGCTTTTTAATTTTCAATATTTAATGTTATTCATACTACATTATTTACTTGTCCTTTCTATTAAGCAAAGGACAAGTAAAGCAAAAAAGCACATTTTATTTCACATAAAATAATATTATAATATTTTTAATTATATAATTTTTTGAATAATTTGTTTTTTATATTAATTATGCAAAATTGTGCAAAAAAGAAAAATTAAGCATTAAATTTATTATGTTTCAAACTATACTAAATAATATACTTCATATTTATGCTATTTTTATTTGTTGTTTATGAAATTAGAGGATAAAAATAGGTTGTGAGTATGAGCTTTTATTTGAAGGTAAAATTTTCATATTTTTAAATATTTAAAATTATTAATTATATATATAATTTTAAAACATATAAATTTTGTTTCAATTTTTTTTTAAAAAAATTTACATTCAAACCTACAACAAAATAAGATAATTTGATTCATATACTCCGAATCATTTCACATAATATAAGCGACGAGGGAAGTTTTTTTTCATTTTAGTACGTTGAGAAAGAGAATGTGATATATTTTTTTTTCACTCAGTATTCGATACGCGCTTTGTAATTTACTAACTAATTTAAATTCGCACAAAAAAATTTACTTCAAAAGTGAATCGCTCTCTATAAAAATAAACCATATCCAGAGTTCGAATTCGAGATCAAGTTTATTGTCCACTTGATTGATTAGTCAATGCTCTATAGTCTAGAGTATAATGATGGAGATGTTAGTATAGTGGGCCTACAAATGGGCCCAAATTTTGGCCCAATTTACCTATTTTTGTACAATTGATGTGGGCCCACTAACCTACAATTTACCCACACTGCCACGTGTCCATTCTTGTTTCTTCAACACGTGTCACATCACTAATTGTTTATATGTATTTATAATATTTAATTAATCATAAAATTTTAAGATATTAATTTAATTTTAGGGATAATTTCAAAAATATTAATTCGAGTTTGACTTTGTAATACTAATCTCTCTTTTGGTTTGCAATATTATTTTTTTGTATTTTTTATTTTAATTTTTTTTGTAATAATTATTTTAAATTATTTATTATTAATATAAACTAATTATAAATTAACCAATGTGACCTTTCTAGTGTTACTCTCTTTTGGCTAATTAATTTTATAAATATTTTCTTTTACAAGTCAAAATATTTGATTCGATTAATTATAAAATTATAAAAAAAAATATTAGAGTTAATTTTTTCAGTTATAGAATTATAACCTAGATATCGTGATTCGAGTTTAATGGAAATTCTTGAAATTTGCTATGTCATGAGTTTTCTACAATAACAATAATATATCAATAAAATCTCACAACTCACAAGTAATATCTGAAGAGAGTAAAATATATGCAAATTTTATCACTATCTTATCGAAATAGAGAAACTGTTTCTGAATTAGTCGATATCATTTATATAGATATATAGCATTTGTGTTGTGATAGCTGACAGTTTCTCCACTATCCAAAAGTTTTTGGTGTTTGTGGATGTTGACATTTTTTATCAATAATTTAGTGTATTTTGTTTTGACTCTTTTTAAATTTTTTTGTATGGAGTTTTTGTATTACACGTAGTTTATCAATCTTTTCAGCGATCAATATGATGTTTCGTTATCAATATGAGTTGTGATGCATTGGTGGAAGTGCTTCATCCTTGACCAGAGGTCTGGAGTTTGAGCTGTCACCCTCGAATGGGCCCTGCAGTGCATGATTAGAATTTAGTCGGAGCTCCACGGACTCTGAACATTGGATGGGAAACCAAAATATATATATAGTTACTGTATATTATCTTGTATTGTCTCATTATTTTGATTGTTATTTGAGTTTTTATTGGATTGTATTAGTAGAGTCACCGATATGTAAAAATGAAACTTCTTAATTTATGTAATAAATGATTTGATTTAATTGTATTGTTATCTTATTTTTGTTCTCATTTTTTCTTTCTTTATTTAATAATCTTATTTTATTCTTTACACATAGTTTTCTTATTATATGTATTTTCTCAATCTTTTCAATTATCAATATGATCTTTAGTTACAGTTTGTTTGGATAGTTACTATATAGTATCTTGTATTGTCTCGATATTTTGAATATAGTAATATTTATTTGGATTGTTGTTTGAGTTTTTAGTGCATCATATTATTAGATTCACCGTTGTCTAAAAATGAAACTTCTTAATTTATTTTGAAAATGTGATGACCCTTTAGTGAACTTATTCAACTCAAATTTAAATTAATCAGATCAGTAAATTTCAACAACATATCCAGTGAAATCTCACAAGTTGAGTCTAGGAAAAGTAAAATGTACGAAGACCTTATCATTACGTCATAGAGATAGAGAAGTTGTTTCTGAAAGACCCTCATATCAAAATTATCATCCCCAAAGGCAGAAAATACTAGATACAAAATTAAACGACTAGAACGAAAAACAAATGATAATTTGTAAAGACAATAAAAGTAATAAAATAAATGATAGACAATAACAACACAATATATAAAGACACGACCACCTCCACTAACCTACTATATCACAAGACCAGACATCATCCTACCCCTACTAGCCATCTGACCTTCTACCCTAATACGCGAGCGACCTCCACTCCTTTCTATCTAAGATTATGTCCTCGATAATATAAAATTACGTTATATCCTATTTAATCAAACATCAAATTTTTTTTTAAAAAAAATAATATATTTTTCAGTTTGGCGTGAAAGCATGGTCACAATCACTGCCACACATATTTGTATTATTGTCCTTAAAAGCATCTAAGCCTTCATAAAAAGCTAAGCCCTCCTCAGACTCCTTTATGACTTCACTATTTAATTAATTTTTTTTTAAAATTTTGTTAAAGTGAATTTTATTAAAAGATGAGAAGAAATATAATAAATTAAAAATTAAAAGTGAAAAAAAAATCTTTTTTTTTCTGTGGAAACCAAGATAACTTTAGCTCTTTTTTTTTTCCAAACATCATTAATTTTATTGGGAATTAATTCTTTTATAGTTAAATGTTTTACTTTACTAATTGGAATAAAGAAAAGATTTTTATGAGAATATACTGTTGGTCTTTTGTTTAATGCTGTTTGTAAGTAATTTTGGTAATAAAAAAAATGATAACATAAAAAATTCAATATTTTGAATTTTTTTAATCTTGAAATTCCAATTAAGAATGGTTGTTTATTGTATTTTGATTATCGACTTATTTTGTTGTTGTTATAATTTTTTTTTGCCTGCGTGTTATATGATGCTTCGTTAGATTGCTTCCTTTTTTATATGTTCTTTTATATGCAGTGGTAGAGTCAGAATTTTGAGTTAAGAGGTTTAAAATTTGAAAAAGTAGACACATAGAGTTGTTTTAGTCGTATATAAATAGTAATATTTTCTGTCAAAAGGGGTTCGATGACCCCCCAACCAATAGATGGCTTTGCCCCTATTTATATGCCGTCGTTAAATTGAAAGTCTTTCGAAAATAATATATTTATCTTTATAAGCTTTAAAAATATTTTTTTACGTATATTTTACTCTCCTATATTTCTCTCATAGAATTTCACTAGGTAATTTAACGTTGTTGTTGGTATAAATAGTCTTGTTTGGGAAGTATTATATAAATTTTCAATAATCAAGTAATTCCTCTATTTTAATTTATTTGTGTAATTTTTTTTATTTCATTTAAAAATTTTTTTTTTTTGCTTTATTGATAATATTTTAATATATTTTATATATCTTTAATTTTAAATTAGAAGATTCAAAAATATTTTTATTCTTTTAAAAAATTTATATTACGTTAAAATCAGATAAATAAATTAAAACGGATTAGAACTATTCATCAAGTGACATCATATAACGAAGTTGGTTTCAAACTTTTTTCATAAGCTATTATTTTATTAATAATATATAACTATTTTAATTTAAAAATAAAAAGAAAAGAAGTTAGTTATCAACAGTTGCTATATTAATATTAATATGTAAATAAAATTAATTATTGTTTATTTGGTATTAATTAGCTGTGATTTTGCTATTAGAATCAGTGATCAATCAAAATGGATTTGTCAAATCAGACAGCTAATTAACTTGAGAAACCAAGCTAATTAAATTATTTTATTGGGATCAAAAATAATTTTTTTTAATTCAATATATAATTGTAGACCATAATTTTAATTAATTTCATTATTTATCTTGTTACTATCCTTTATTTTATTATAAAAAATAAATTGTTTTTGCTTATATAATATGGAGTTATGGACCATGAAGCTATTAAAATATTCAAGAAGTTTTGTTGGGGTTGGGCACAACATGCAAATAAATAAATAATGCTCGATGTTGATATCCGTATTAAAGCTTGATTAAATTTAAATTTATATGCTATAGGGTCTATTATTAAAATATTCAAGAAGTTAGGGGGGAGGGGTTATCGCACAACATGTAAATAAATAATGCTTGGTATTGATATTCTTATTGAAGCTCGATTAAATTTGAACTTAATTGTTTGTTAAAGCGCGCTATGAAAAAATATTATTGATCAAAAAATAAAAAGTTAATTAATTTGATAATTTTTTTGTTAATAATGTGAAAAAAAATGTAACCATAACCAAACTACAAGTTTGACTTAAAGAAACATGTTACTAAACAATTAGTGAGATACATCAAGTGCTTAATTAGCACTAATTTAAACCTAATTAACTAATTCAACTTACTCTTAACAACTACAAGAAAAAAACTTGTTTAGGAAAAAATAATTATAATTAGATGCACTAAAGAAAAAAATTAGCAAATAAAGAGCTTTCTTGAAAGTTCTTACTTTCATTTTTTTTAATAATAAAAATAGCAAACTTATTATTAATTGACTTAAATAACACAAAGTTTTCCTCAAATAAAAATATGGAAAGAAATTGTCTATAGTAGAGCACTTTTACAATATTGGGAAATTTAGAATTTGAATTTTATAAGTTTTTACGATAATCTCAAGTTAATATGTATTACATAATCAGTGAAATAGTTTAAGTTTTAATTTTATGAATTCTGAATTATTAACTGATTCTGAACTTAATATTAATGCATATTTAATGATTTTTTTCGACACAAATAATATTATTTGAGCAAAAATTATTCTGTTTTTGTTCTCATTTTATCTTCAAGCGTTCATAGTCATATTTTGAACTTAATATTAATATATATTTGATAAAAATATATTATTCAAGCAAAAATTACTAAATTCGATCAAATTCATACTTAAAACTTCTAATTCTCTATATGATAAAAATTATTAAATTCACGTAAATTCATATAGCATAGAGTAATATCTAGTAGACCTAAAGTTTTAGCTAGATAAATTTTTAGATAATGGTCTATTATTAAAATCCACAAACAATAATAAAAATATTACTCCATTATGATTTAAAAAAATATAAAAATAATTTTAGCTGGTGTGGGGTTATTTAAGCTCATATATGAGCTGGATCCACGCTGAAAATGTAGAGACCCCACAATAATTTATTACTATAAATTATTTAAAATATATATATATATATAAAATTGGCAAGTAATAATTATTAATTATTAATATTAATAATAATATAAACAAGATAAACCAAAAAAATAATATATTTTTTTGACAACTCCAAGCACAAACACCCATGTTCTTCATCTCTTCCAGCATACACAAAAATATATATAAATTGCAATTTTCATCCTGTTGTTTCCTCTTTTTGTTCTTCTCTTCTCGTTAAAGCACCCCAAAAAAATAAAATTAAAAAAAAAAACTTTCTTTAAAAAAAAATAAAAAATAAAAAATTCTGCCTGTCTCTCTCTTTCTTACAATTTTCTTTCAATAGGGTACTGATATGATTCCTTATGGATGTACCAATTAAAGATATGTACTACTAACTTTTAAGATACTTTTGTTCCTGTTTGTTTGTGGGTATTTTAGTTTTTTCAATTTTTGAGACATATTTTCATGTAAATTTGTTGAAAAAATATCAAAAATTTGAAGAAAGTATGAATCTTGGTGTTGGGTCAGTGGTGAAAAACATGTCTGGTGCTAGTTGTAGTGTTTCTTGGAAATCCGGTGGGAGTGATAGAGTTTCCGACCAGTTTCCGGCAGGTTTAAGGGTACTTGTTGTAGATGATGATCCTACTTGTCTAAGGATCTTGGAGAAGATGCTTAGGAATTGCCTCTATGAAGGTATTGGATTTCATCTTTGATGTTTTATAAACTATGTGTTTTGTAAATCTAGAATGGTGCTTTTGAGTGTTTCTTCAAGAGTTGACCTTTCTATTGGTGTTCATTAGTCAGTGAAGTTCAAGTCTTTGTTGTTTTTTTTGGCTTTTTATGCTGAGTTTGAGCTTGTGGAGAGGACAGTGGATGTGTCTTTTTTAACTTAATTTGGTTGGTTCTTTTGGATTTCATTAGAGAGTATTAGTGATGTATAGAATTTGTTCTTCATGAGAAGATCTCTTTTTGGATCTCATATTGAACTTCTCTTTCTTCTCCTAAGTTTGTTAAAGTTCAAGTCTTTGTTGTTTTTTTTGGCTTTTTATGCTGAGTTTGAGCTTGTGGAGAGGATAGTGGATGTGTTTTTTTTACTTAATTTGGTTGGTTCTTTGGATTTCATCAGAGAGTAATTGATGTATAGATTATTCTTCATGAGATTTGGAAATAATAAGTTGGAATTCATGTTGAAAGAAGATTTCTTTTTGGATCTCATATTGAACTTCTCTTTCTTCTCCTACGTTTGTTAAAGTTCAAGTCTTTGTTGTTTTTTTTGGCTTTTTATGCTGAGTTTGAGCTTGTGGAGAGGATAGTGGATGTGTTTTTTTTACTTAATTTGGTTGGTTCTTTGGATTTCATCAGAGAGTAATTGATGTATAGATTATTCTTCATGAGATTTGGAAATAATAAGTTGGAATTCCTGATGAAAGAAGATTTCTTTTTGGATCTCATATTGAACTTCTCTTTCTTCTCCTAAGTTTATTTAAGTTCAAGTCTTTCTATTCCTTAGTGGATTTTTTAAGAAAAAACTTAAATTTAGTTGGTTTTTCTTTGGATTTTAAGGATAGGATAAACCAATAGAGGGTATGATTAAATGTATGGGATTTGATTTTCACGAGATTTGGAAATGATAAGTTGGAATTCATGATGAAAAAAGATTTCTTTTGGATCTCCTATTGACCTTCTCTTGGTGCTCCTTCAAGTCTTCGTATTCTTTTTGTTTTTTATGTTGAATTTTAGCTTGTGGAGAGGATAGTGGATGTGTTTTTTAACATAATTTTTTTGGTTTCCTTGGATTTAAAGGATAGCATAAACCAAAAGAGAATATGATTGATGTATAAGATTTGATTTTCATTAGATTCGGAAATGATAAGTTGGGAATTCATGATTCAAAGAAGATTTTTTTTGAGTCTCCTATTGACCTTCTCTTGGTTCTCCTTAGTTTATTAAAGTTCAAATCGTTGCTGTTCTTTTTCCTGTTTTATGTTGAATTTGAGCATGCAGAGAGGACAGTGGATGTGTTCTTTTAAAATTTGATTTAGCTGGTTTCTTTGGATTTGAAGGATAGGATAAACCAATAAAAAGTATAATTAACGTAAGATTTGGAATGATAGGTTGGGGATTCACCTTAGCTATTAAAGTTCTATGCCTTTGTTCTTCTTTTTCTTTTTTCGTATTGAATTTGAGTTCGTGGAGAGGATTGAGGTGGTGTTTTTGTGCTTAATTTGGTTAATTGCTTTGGAGTTCAGAAGCATGTTGGATTAAGGATATGAATGATAGGATAAACCAATAAAGAGTGTGATTAATATAAGATTTGATTTACACGAGATCTGGAAATGATAGGTTTGGAAATTCATGATGAATTTTTTTTTGTTGTTGGATCTCCTATTTACATGTTTATCAAGAACCCTAAACTTCCCCAATTAACTCTTAGGGGTCATTTGGTATGAGGGAGAATAATTCCCGGATGAAATGTAGGATTATTTTATCGTGCGTTTTGTTAGGGGTATTAGTTAGTCTCAAGATTGTATATAATGATGGGAGGAGTTAGTGGGATAATCAATCCCATGTATATGGTGGGATAACTAATCCCATGGGGTAACTTTGTCTACCCCATCGTCCATACCAAATGACCCCTTAGGGTCAAGTGAAGTCTTTCATTTATAACCTTGGTCTGAAATAGAATGTTTTAGCTTTTGAGAACGTGTTGTTTTTGTTGTTTGTTGTTGTTGACTATTCACTGTTTCCTGTCATAATTCATTCCAATTTTATGATTCTCCCAGTCACCAAGGCTAATCGAGCAGAGCTTGCATTATCAATGCTCCGAGAAAACAGAAATGGTTTTGACATTGTTATTAGTGATGTGCACATGCCTGACATGGATGGTTTCAAACTTCTTGAGCATGTTGGTCTGGAAATGGACCTGCCTGTTATAAGTGAGTATCCCTTTTGTAAAAACTGTATTATTTTTCTTCAAATTTTGGAACTGCTGATGGTGTACTAATTAATGGTATTTCTATTTCCACTTTGTCATTGGCTAGTGATGTCTGCGGATGACAGCAAGGATGTCGTTATGAAAGGTGTTACTCATGGTGCATGCGACTATCTGATCAAACCGGTGCGTATTGAGGCATTGAAGAACATTTGGCAGCATGTGATTCGTAAAAAGAAGCATGAGTGGAAGGACAAAGATTTTGATCAATCGACAAGCCTGGAAGATGGAGATCAACAGCAGAAACCACCAGAAGATGTTGATTATTCATCTTCAGCTAATGAAGGGAACTGGAAAAGCTCAAAGAGAAGAAAGGAGGAGGAAGATGAAACTGAAGAAAGGGATGATTCATCCACATTAAAGAAGCCACGTGTGGTTTGGTCGGTGGAGCTTCATCAACAGTTTGTACAAGCTGTCAACCAACTTGGAATCGACAGTATGGACCATTTACTTCTCTTAACTATTTTTTTACCTTAATATTTCAATGTGGCTGTGGTACCATATTGCTTGGAGTATTTCAGGTCCAGGGGATTTTATGCCTATTAATGATCTTTAGCCCTGAAAGAAAGAGTTCTTCCTAGCTGAGCTAACCTTGTGTCGTAACCAAATTGATGTACTCTTTTGCTAATATTTCCTCTTTATTTTTTCTTTTTGTGGATTTTTGGCGTTGGGGAGGGGGATGAGGATGTTGTGAGTCAGATATATTGCTCCATTCATTTGACTCCTCATCAATGCAATTAGCTCCATCGCTGAATTCCTGGTTTCATTCAAGCTTCGATAGGTAAGTACGGAGGTCAAGAATTATGGTAGAAGGTTAGTAGGTAGCTTGGTGTTGTCTCATTTTATGTGGGAGAGGTACGGGCTAGCTTCCTCCTTTCCTTTTCTCACTATGGGTAGTATTATTTAGTAATTCCGTGATCTCTTATTCTTCTATTTGTGGTACTACTTGTTGCTTCATTTGCTTTATATCTTGCTGTGTGGTTCTTATAATTCCTGAATATGATTGGAGGCTGTTTGACTTGGTGATATCAGTACTAGGTATAGCAAGAATAACGTCCATTTCACTTCTCTCGGGTGTCCTTAATATTGATAGTTCGCTAAATTTTTTGCGTGAGGTTTCGTTTAACATTTGCAACTTTTCTTCATCCAAGTTGCTTAGTCTAACTGTAGTGCAGTGTCTATTACCTTAGAAATGGGTTCTGCTGAATCAAGAAAAGAATGTTTGCCTATATTCTGGATACTTGTCTAATCTTCATTGCTGATTCTGGCTATGATTTCAGAGGCTGTTCCCAAGAAAATTCTTGAGCTGATGAATGTTCCTGGGCTAACCAGAGAAAATGTTGCTAGCCACCTTCAGGTACTGAGCAACTTTACTTTTGTCTGTTTTCAAGAATGTATGGTTTCATGCACAATTAGTTGATTAGTGGAAGACTTCATGCTTGTTTTGCAACTTATAGTTGATAATATTTGTTTAGTTTCTGAGTGAAGTGCTTATTGGTGGTAATCATGTACTGCAGAAATATCGGCTGTACCTAAGGAGGTTGAGCGGTGTATCACAGCATCAGAATGGACTGAATAACTCGTACATGGGACACCCGGAAGCAACATATGGGACGATGACTTCTTTCAATGGGCTAGAGCTTCAAGCTTTAGCTGCCACTGGTCAACTACCAGCACAAAGTCTTGCTACCCTCCAGGCAGCTGCACTGGGTAGGTCTACTACAAAATCTGCGATATCGATGCCTCTAGTAGATCAAAGAAACCTTTTCAGCTTTGAAAATCCCAAGTTGAGATTTTCTGAGGGACAGCAACAATTAAATAATAGCAGTAAGCAAATCAACTTGCTTCATGGGATCCCAACCACCATGGAACCGAAGCAGCTAGCAGATCTGCACCAGTCCTCACAGTCCTTTGTGGCTATGAATATGCAAGGGAACGCTAGAATGCAACAAAATAACTCTCTACTAATGCATATGCCTCAACAACAACAACAACCACCACCGTCGAGGGCTCAAATGCTAAATGAAACCAATAATGTTCAAGTTTCACGGCCGCCATTGTCCATGTCACAACCTGCTGCAGTCTTATCACGAAATAGCATTGTTGACAACGTACGAGGGCCACTGTACAATCCAGTGTCCCAAACATCTTCAATGGTAGATTTCTCGCTGAATCAAACTACAGACTTGCAAAACAATAGCTTTTCTCTTGTGAGTAGTAATTCAGGGATGTCAACTCTGACATCTAAAAGATTGCTTCAGGAAGAAGTCAACTCTGATATTAAAGGATCCAGAGGATTCCCTCCTGGTTATGATATTTTTGAAGAACTACATCAGCAAAAAACACAGGATTGGGGTTTACCAAATGCAGGATCAACCTTCGGTGCCTCTGTTCATTCAAGTATACCAGGAACTCTAGATATCTCACCGTCCATGTTAGTTCAACAAGGTATTTCTTCAATGAAGAAGAATGGACAGAATGGGAGTTCTCCTATGGGTGGATCGCAACTTAACTTATTTTCTGCTGGAAATTTGCTTACTGTTAAATCTGAACAACTTCCTGATACAAGCTATCAAGGTACCTTTTTTCCTGAGCAATTTGGACAGGATGATCTCATGAGTGCTCTTCTGAAGCAGGTTAGTCCGTGTTCTTATCCGTATTGTAGCTTGCTTGAGAATCTTAATTGCTATTTGTCTAATTTGCATTTTATGAATTTCCAACAGCAAGAAAGTGTTGGACAAGTTGAAACTGAATTCGGCTTTGATGGATATCCACCACTGGACAATCTTCCTGTGTAAGATGCAGAAAGAGCATAGTTGCTGTAAGTTTACACTTTGTAACATATAATTCAGAGTCTCTAGTGTGTACATAGTTGTCTTCTCAGCTGAAAGTTGACTTCTGTGAACAAAAATGGTGGAATTTCAGCTCGTCGTTCAATTCTTGACGTTGGATTCTCGTCTGGTTGCATCTTCTGGTCTGATTCTTGATTCTTGTGGAATTAGACAGCAAGTATCAAGGGTAATTTGTGTATGATACTTCTGCATGGTATCGCGAAGGCTTACATGCAAAGTTTTGACTTCTATATAGCTGCTAGGTGAAATGTAGGACAATTTGCAGAAGTAATTTTGTGGAGATATGGTTTGTTTGCAAGGGCGGCTCAATCGGCCCAAAAAATAATATATCTATCTAACTCCAAAAATTTTAATGTCAAATTACCATTTTGCCCTCTTATTTGTAATATTCAATGTTGACTTACTGTTTTACCCTTGGCTGGCACTTGCACACTCAATTTAATCATCAATGCTTGAAAATCATAGCGCAATTGATTTTGCTCGGGTCAAAACAGGTTGAATAGTGAAAATCGTGTTTTTTTCCTTTTTATCTCTATTTTGTGGTGTGAAGGACGATGCCCTAGCCAATAGACAAAAGAAATTAAAAAGACCAATCTTCGTATAAAAATCAATTGTTTTATTTTTATATACAATTCAAAATTTTAATTTCCAACATAAATTTAATGAGTCATCTTCTTTGTACAACATATTTTATCAATTCTCACAAATAAAATCTAAGCAAAATAGTGATTATACTAACCTTACCCCTTCCTTCCACATGTGTTGATAATACTTGGAAAAACTACTTAAATGTACTTTATGTTTTGGTTAGATAAAGATTGTTGCCATGTAAAGGACATTTTTTTATGCTAAAGGAAACCCACAGCTACTATCTTTTTAGTGTGCACAAGATAAAATCCCCACTCATGTATTAGCTTGCAAACCACATAAGAAAAATAACCTACACTAGACAAGTCCAATACAACAAGCTTGACCCAAAAGAAAGTGAAATAGGTTTCTAACTTGAAACCTCTAACATAAAAGTCCTAAACTCAAATCACTAGGCGCCCCAAAGGGTTGCCATGTAATGAACATTAGGAAATAATTTCATCATTAGTCAATTGAGCTCATCATCAACATTAGAAAACAATCTCATTAATGAACTAAATAGTAGTATAAAATTAATGAAATGAAAACATTGAGCTCTAAACTTGATTAAGCTCTCATTCTGATCATTCTATCTAATGTCTTCCCACTTCCAAACCAAATTAACACTTCTCGAATCAGGCTAGGTCTCTCCAACTGAGCTGGAACGCGTACCCACTCATTCAACCAACAGTACAACATTTCTCATTCTTTCCCTCCTTTCTCATTTTCATTCCTGTCTGAGTCTAAAAAGAGCCACAAGAAAGAGCCATCAGCAAGAATGCTGCTTGCTCTACTTCTCCCAGCTTCCTCTTCTGAGTAGACCTTGATCTTGGTCTCTGCAAGACAACTTCTTCTTTACCGAAAGGTAATAATTTCTTTTTCAATGAAGAAGAAACAATGTTCTTCACAAAATTGCTGTTTTTACTATCTTCACTGTTGCTGCTGCTGCTACAACTTTGGTTCAAATGGTGTTGTAATCCAATGCTTTTATGCCCAAGTGCCACTGATTTCTTTGATTTTTTGTCTTCATTGTTCAACCCCAGAAAGGCTCTTCTCTTTTTCCTACTTTTGATCCCACAAGCATTGCATAGTGACTGCATTCACAAGGATCATAATCATCAAATTTGAGCATAAAAAAACTCAAATGAAATTGTTTCATTTTACATTAACCTATTACTCCGCCTTCCGTTTCACAAGACACATTTTGATTTTAATCTTTACCAGAAAAACACCTTTCTAGATTTGAAAACTCTTTTAACTCTAAACATCATATTTTATTTCTAATGGTGTTATTACAACCAAGAAATATTATGACATGTTTAAAGAGGTGGATGCCAACACTGATTTCATGATCAACTGAATCCAATACTTCTGGTATAAAGCATAAATCTGTGTAAAATTACACTCAAATTGCAACAAATAATGGATATAAACTCATAATTACAATAGCACAACAGGTTCTACAGTCAGAAATCAAATATTAAACCAATAAAGTTTACGTCCATCTCACTATATTATCATGCAATTTGTTCAGATATTTTGAATTCCTACTTTATGAGACTACACTGTATGTGGTGTTGCTGTACAGTGTTCAAGCCAATTTGAACCAACATACACGATTCCACCATAGATATTTGCATAACTTATACTAACTTGTAATTCTATAACATGATTTATTTTTCTTTCATGAAAAATTAGATCATTATTTAATTTGAAATCATAAATAAGACAATACCTTGGGACCAGCAGGTCCGCCTCTCCAAAGAGGTGTTTTTGTGGTGCCACAATCAGCACAAGTCTTGACATTACTTTGGCTAGTTTCGGGCGAAGTTGCTTCACTACTTATTTCTTCAGATCCTAAACCCTGCTGCAACACAAGAAACAATTCAAATCAAACACTAAGGAGAATCACACTTGATTTTGACCTTGATCAAGTAAAATGACTCAAATTAAGCAAAATCACACTTGGAATCCCAACTGAAAGATTACAATGAGTAAATTTCACCAGCAATTACACAAAATACCCATTACAGGAAATAAGCCAAAAAGACCCAAAACAAGCTCAACCACACTTCATTTAACCTAGATCAAGTAAAAAAAAAGACTTGAAATAAGCAGAATCACACTTGATTTTGACCTAATTAGCACAGGTTAGCTAGTGAGATCACTTGCTTTTATCACTTAGAGCCAACACTTCAGATTGATAGCCTAATCAGAAGAACCTCAACTGAATGATTACAACAAGTAATTACACAAGACCCACCAAGGGAAACAGCTAAAATGACCCAAAACAAGCTAAATCAAACTTAATTTTCGACATTGGTCGAGTATAAAGACTAAAATTAAACACTTACAACTCTGCTATAAACACAGAAGAATAATCACAATGAGTAATCTTCCCCAGCAATGACACGAGATCCATTTAAAGAACAGCTAAAAAGACCCAAAACAAGCTGAATCACACTTGGTTTTAACCTTGATCTGAGTAAAACAATCAATTAAACCCTCAAAAACTCAACTAAATGATTACAATGAGTAAACTCCACACAGCAATTACACAAGACCCATATTACAAAACCGCTCAAACAAAACAAAAAACAAGCTGAATCGCAATTGATTTTGCCCTTGATCAAGTTTTAAAAAAAAACTCAAACTAAGTAGAATCACACTTGATTTCATCACTTAGATCCGCCATTTTTATAAACTATTCAGAAGAATCCCAACTGAATGATCACAATGTACAAACTCCACCAGCAATTACACAAAACCCCACAAAAGAAAACCGCTAAAAAAACCCAAAACAAGCTGAATCACACTTGATTTGGACTTAATAAGAAAAGGGGTAACTAGTGATCACTTACTTTATCACTTAGATCCACCATTTATATAAACTTTCAGTAGAATCCCAACGGAATGATCACAACGTATAAACTCCACTAGCAATTACACAACACCCCACAAACAAAACCGCTAAAAAAAACCCAAAAACAAGCTGAATCACACTTGATTTTGACCTAATAAGAAAAGGGGTAACAACTGATCACTTATTTTACCACTTAGATCCACCATTTCTATAAACTTTTCAGAAGAATCCCAACTGAATGATCACAATGTGTAAACTCACAAGACCCCACAAAAGAAAACCGCTAAAAAAAACCAAAAACAAGCTAAATCACACTTCATTTAGACCTAATAAGAAAAGGGGTAGCTAACGATCACTTACTTTATCACTTAGATCCACCATTTCTGATAGAAGAATCCCAACTGAACGATCAAAATGTGTAAACTCCACCAGCAATTACACAAAACCCCACAAAAGAAAACCGCTAAAAAGACTCCCAAAAAGGTAAACCACACTTGATTTTTGAGCTCGATCGAGTAAAAAGGACAAGAATTAAACACCCCCAACAACTCAAAAAGTGATTTTAGGCGAAGAAATTTGAGCTAAGTAGAAGATAAGAGAAGAATGAAATGGGCGGAAAAAAAATGGAATCTGTTGTTTATAACCAAGAAAAACCCTAGCTGCGCGGGAGTGTGAAAAGACGAAAATGCCCTTTTGTGAGAACTTTTTTTTACCGCCAAAAAAAAAAAGAAAATGGCGCCATTAAAATTTGTTTTTTTGTATTTTTGGGGAATTGAAACAATTTTCATTTTTGCCGCTTTATTTAAAAAATATTAAATAAATAAATAGTAGAATTTTCAAAATGAACTAAGTAAATGTTTATATACGCGATTTTATATCATAAGATGAAATCTCAAATTCTTTCAAAAATTAGATTTGAAAATTTCATATTTTTATATATAAAAAATTGATCCATAAATTTATATTTTGTAAAAAGAAAAACTACCATTTTATATCTGCATGATGTTTTGCGAAAATATCAAAGAAGTTATAAAATATTCACGAAATATAAATATAATGATGCTTACCATCACACGGCTCAAAGTAAATTATAGTAGTGTACTATAACGCATGTTCAATTTTATTTTTTTTATTAAATTAAAGTTTGATCATAAATGTTATATTTTCTTTTGAAATAGTTTTGTAATAGTGTATTATATTTTTGTTCGACTGGTAAAATTGTGTAAAGGATTTAACAATTTTAATAGTTTTAACAATTTATGAAATTTTTATGTTTACGAATAAAACGATACAACTTAAAAATTCAAGTTGCATCAACTTCATTTTTTGTGATTTCATATCATGATTTCGAATTTTAATTTCATCTCATATGACCAAATAAGCCCTTATGTTTAATAGCAAATTTAGATGGAGAAGGGTAGTGTGGTCTTCTTCAATCATCATTTTATTTTTACTTGTGACGTTTTACTTCAGGAGGATCGATTTGATTAATTTTTGGAGTTAAATTGCATATAATTAACTCAATATTATAAATTTTAAATTTAGATGTTCAAAAATACTATAAGTTATAATTATTTTGATATAAATTAAATTAAAAAATACATCTTAAAATATTTATTAAAATTTACGATTTCGATACTCCATCTGTTTTAATTTGAGAAGTAGTTATATGTCTGAAATTAATTTTGAATGTCTTTTTTTTAATACATTTTTTATTTTTAACTTTTCATAATGTTATCAAATTTGCATATTTTTAAATTTAAGATTATAAGATTTATTTTTTAAAAATTTTAATATCAAATCAAAATATAATAAATAAATTGAAACAGTAAAAGTGTGTGAAAGGGATAAGACGATATCTATCACGTAAGCTACAGGTTCACATGACTCCAGCAAGCAGAGACAATTTTATCGATTTGTTTGAAATTTGTATTTTCTATAAAAGTATAAATGTATACGTACAATTTTACTAAGATTGCAATAGATAAAAGGTATGAAGCCATAGTATCAATAGGTTCAATTTTAAAAATCTTAAGGATCGTACGATAGGCATAAAAATAATGCTAGATAAAATGTATTAGTAATGTTTGCATTAATTATGAATTGATATTTTTTATGTATTGTTTTGTTTGGAGTATTAAAAATAGCACGTGTTGCATAATTTTTAAAAAATTATTTGCAAAGATATTGTGTTGTCGCATGTAGTAAAACCATTGCATTACTTATACTTAGAAATCCATGATATCAGTAATATATACCTTAATATACAATAGAGTGTATACTTAACGATTAGTTATACATCACATGAAAAAAAAAACAAATAAAATACAACTAATATACATAATTAATGCATACCTTATTTTTATTGATACACTTTACCAAATGACCTATTAAAAATTGAACGAATAGAATTTAAATCTTGAATGCATTGAGATACATCAACCTTAAATCTTAAATCGACCTAGTAGACACAACCACTTATAATTAAATAGGTGCACATAGTGTTCTAGACCATAACAAAAATGGAATAAATTCTTTTTCGCATAATCATTGAAATTAAAACAAACGAATAATATTTGAAAATCTTAATCGTTCTATTGATTGAATATCTAAATTCCATCTTTTCAATTTTCCGCCTCGATTCGAAAATAGTAAGCATGGTCAAAAATGGAAATCAAATGTCATAAATAAATAAATAAATAAATAAACTAATTACATATGTTTTTTTCTTCATGTGATGATATCAAAAGAAATAAAAGAGGAAATTACTTAAAAATTCATTAATTTACTTTTTAAAGGACCAATAAATAAATAAATATCTTACACATTTTAATTTACGCGATTAAAGGTTGCGAGTAAACTCATAATGATTATCGAGTTGATTGATCAGATAATTTTTTACTTTATCGATTAAGTTTGTTATGCAAAACTTCTTTAGTATAATGTGAATTTAAATGAATAAAATTCATATTATATACTTCATATATATTGGATAGAAATTAAGGACTACAAATACAAATGTCAAGTCCCTAATTACAATTCATTAATACTTATTATTAATATTATAAAAAAATTTATTTATTTTAATTCTTTTAAAATATCGACGTACGATCGAAACAATTATATATATGCATTCTAGTACATGTTTTTTGTTATTGAAAACCTAATAATTAACTCAAAAGACCTCTCTCAACGATATGAATCAACCAGAAGAAATATACATAAAAGTATTTATCTAAGAGGAATTCTAAATCTTAAGCTATTTTAATTTATATCGTATCAGAATTGAGCTAAATGATTAATTTTTAAAAAGGGCGGGAAAGTAGCCAATTAAGGCTAAATGATTAATTATTGTGGCTAATTCCTCCATGTATTCAATGATATTCTTCCATCCATATTTGATTTGACACTATATTATAAGAAATAACAAATAAAATGATAATTTATTATATTGCTCATAATTATTAAATCATTTAAATCTTGGGAGATGAATAATATTTAATAATAAATTATCTCTATTTAATTTTTTAAACTGAATAAATAAAAATAAATATCTATTTTTAATATAATAAATATCAAAAATAAACAATTTAGCACTATATATTAAAAAAATAAATTCAACACAAAAGGCCCTACCATGTTGAGCTAATTAAATTCATCCATAGAAATCTTATCTCAACTCTTGGCTAGTTAGACATTAAAATTAATTCAACAAACACACACACACACACAAAAAAAAAGGGGGGGGGGGGGGGTACAAGCAAATTTAATTCGCGACGGAGCCAAAAATTCTATGGGTCAGAAAAAAAAAAGATTTTGAACCAACAACTTGGAACAATTTCAAACCGACCCCTATTGCACACAACATAACAACAAAGGGTGTTCAACTGAAACTCTTTTCAACATGTATCTCTGACACTGAATCTATTTTAACCATCAGAATATAAAGATGTATTGTATGCAGACTTAGCCCGCGATATACTTCTAATACTTAAGTTTGTTGTTGTGATGTTGACTAAATTTTGTGAAGAAATTTGCAAGAATTGCAAAGAAGGCACCAATGCAACACATGATCCATTTCACAAATAGCACAATCCAATCCTTCAATTTCTTCTTTGGCTGATGATTTCTATCAGATTGCATTAGTGATCTATACACAGCTTCAGTTAGGGCAAATGCTGAAACTGGATCTGATTCTTCTGGCAAAATTCCTTGCTCAGTCAAACACGCTACGTCGTAGGCCCCTGTCGTTTCTGGTATTCCTAAAAATTCACATATTTTTATCCGGCTATTGATCCTCTCCTCCACGCTAATCGTGTCACCGTGTGTAAATATTAGCAACGGATTTTCATCTGTTGGAGAAGAAAAATAGAAAATAATTAGATAACTATACAGTAGATTCAGATCCAACAATAAGACAAGACATTATATTTAATTTTAAAGTTATGTTTCTAGCTGTCCTTTAAAAGAATCTTTTAGTAATTAATGTAAACACCTAAAAAAAAATATTTTTGCCTTTTTAACATATTTTAAATCTTAATTGTAATTGATATTGGACAAAAACTTAGGCTTTTGTTGCTCGGGTTGTCCAAAAATGTATTATTTTTGAAGAATCTGACTCGCACTCAATAACAAATTTGAAGAGTTCGAACAACATAGGTTTTAGGCTATGTTGCTAGAACAATTAAAATTGTTATCGTGCACCTCTGTCTGATCCTCCAAAATGTACTACTATTTTCAAAAAAATCGACACGCACCCAACAACATTTTTGAAAAGTTCGAAAAGAGCAAACTTACTTGATTTCCTTATAGAAGGATTGTTGAAAAGGCTCTTCAAGGCCACTACATGCTTCAAATCCCCAGAGCTAAAAGCCTTACTAATCTCTGATAAATCAACCACAATTAAAGCACAATCAACTTTCCTCTTAGTGTACCTTGCACTTGTTCCTCCATCATTAAGAACCTTATTATTATAATCACCATGTCTAAAACAAGGTTGATTATGTCGAACGCCACGTGTCATCCATGTAGAAACTTCATCTAATCCCTCAATCATATCATTAGTATCTAATCCCCTTGTATCATATACACAAAATCCACTTCTCATTGATCTTAAGACATTGTGTTCTTCCAACAACATTGTTGTGTAATGTGAATTCCCACCTATCAAAGGGTCGATTATCAGAGACGGATTTAGAATTTTAAGTCAACATATAAAAAAATATCAATACTACATCATTATGACCAATCTTGTTTATAATTTTTTTTGAAACACACATACATTTGGTATCTAAAACTCACTTAGTTCGATTAAGTAATTCAGATTCAAACATCATAAGACTTATTAAAATTACAAAACAGAATTATTCTATACACAAATATCCTTCATTTTCAGGACTCAAACTCGAGACATTACTCAGTGGTCCCTCCAAAGCAAGTTGGTCTAGTGGTGGAGTTCACAAGTTAAAGTGTCCAACCAATAATGTACATATCTATTAAATTAGCCAATAACTCTCCCCTCTTTGACAACAAATTAGTGGGCCATTTTCATACTTGTGTTTAAATGTGGTAAACCCCACCCCCCACCTCCCCTACCCACAAAAAATGAATTGATGCTAGTGAAACTAAGGTGTTATTTTAGTTATTCCTCAAGTATTCAAAATAGGTAAAAATGTACTTTAGTTAAATTGGTCCTTATTAGAATAACTATAGAAGGAAATGTATTTTTAGTCCATTTAGATAGTTGGAGGGTATTATTGGGCAAAAAAGTCGCAAAATGGATCCATAACTTCGGGAAAAGGATAGGCACGAGGATCCTAGTTCCGGACCCATCGGCTGTCGGTGGACCATTCGAGCTGCTCTCGCGACAAGAGTGAGTCGCCATGTGCCAGCCAGGGGACGGACTGGGAACGGTTCCTTAAATAGCGAGAGCATTATTGATCCAAAAACATAATTGATGGTAAATCTGACCTATTTTGAATAGTTCTGAGGTATTTTTGGATCTTTTTCCCTCTCCAATATATATTTCACATCTTAGGCAAAAATTACTAAATTCATGTTAACCCATAA